>APFE031367284.1:0-19453 GCA_000404065.3 Pinus taeda
TTATCAAGCTTGAGGAGGATAACATATGCTTGTTCTATAATTTTCCCTTCGGGCAAACCTGTCGCTATGTTTTAATGATCCTAACGACAATGAAACTCGTTCTTGTCTATATGGACAAGTTTATCGCTATTGATTTTAACGAGTTTAATGACAATGATAACTCGGTCATTTTTCAATTTTAGAGAGTCTAGAAAGGGGCGGAAAGGAAACTCCAATAATCTTTTTTTGTCATATAATCCCTTGAGTCTGAAAAAGTATAAAATAATACGAAAGGGATGAATTTTCAATAGTTTTAACGAGCCGAACAAAACAAGTGCTCGATCATTTTGTGTAATAATCCCTTGGGTCCAAAAAGATTAAAATCTAGAGGAGGGATAGCACTTCCGATAGCTTTAACAAGATGGAGAGGCCAATTGCTTGGAAATCTCTTCATATTTTACGAGTCAGACGAAAAGAGCTTAAAGGAGACTCGTTTTTTGAGGAACGAGTGATAATATCGAGTAGCAGCTGATTCTAGGTAAAGTTTGGAATTTTCCAATCACGGCAATGTCACAAGGATGGCTAACAGAATCACTCGTCGCAGTTGTTCCTCAAAAGGGTAAACAATCAAATGGAGGCGTATGGTAGGTTAAAACAGAGTGGAGGTGATGATGAGAACATGACCAAGGCTCAAAAGCTGATGATAATGCATTCACAATGGTTATTTACCGGATATGGGTTTAGTTTTTAATGAGCTTAAACTCTGGGGGGAACATTTACTCATTGCTTAGGTTTAATTTTTAATGAGCGTGAACTTGGCATAAAAACTGCTCGTGATAATGGTCATTGGTTATTCGATTCACCATTAACACTTTGTTCCTTCAACGGTCGTACTACCTACTCAACTGCTTCATCAAACTGATTAGAAATTAAAATAAATGCTTGAAAAATGAGTTAAAGCACTAATACCTTACTCGAATCATGTGAAAAGTAATTTAAAAGTGGTTTTACCCCTCATTTTACCATTTCATTTGAACTTGGGTTTGTTGGAGCTGTGGAGGTGTTTTCCCCCTTGATTTTCACTGGCTGATTCCGAGAGATTCTGTGGATGATTCTTGGCACGATCTGGACCAGGTAAGAGCTAAACCTAAGCTCTTCTGTTGCATTCTTTCCTTTTTGAATTCTGAGCATGTTTCCCTATTTTTCTAAGCCCCTGGGGTTTGAACAATTTGCTCTAGCCCCATCTCACCCTTCCTATATCGAAGGGTGCGATGCATACTGGACTGGCCATTGGCTAGTCAGTATGCATCTCACCCAGTACACTACTGGGGTGCGATGGGCGCAAGGAAGGAAACTTTTGCACTGAACTGGTAAGATTGCTTCCATGCCATACACCAGTTGAAATGGTGTAAAATCGGTTACATTCCTCATCGATGCTCGGTATGCCCACAAGGCCGAGTATAGGATCAGGTGCCAACTCTGTTTATGGACTCCAATCATCCTCTGCAGCATGCGCTTAAGGACCTTCTTGATTTCCTCAACTTGCCCGTTAACTTGCAGATAATATGGAGTAGAGCTGTCGTGGGACAGTCCTAATTTGGTAGCCAACTCAAGTATCATGTGATTGCGAAAATCTGATCCATGATCTATGACTATGGCCTATGGAATGACGAATCTAGAGACTACATGATTGAAAAAGAAAATGGCAGTCATTTCACAGCTGTTGTTTAATATAGGCATCGCCTCGGCCCATTTGCTAAAATATTCTACTACGACTAGGATATACCCATGCCCCCCGACTGAGGTGGGGTTACATGTCATGAAATCCATGCTCCATTTAGTGAATGGACTAACAACAACTACTGGTTGCAGAGGTGCGGGTCATATTTTGGTTTTGTGATCGAAGATTTGACAGGCATGGCAACTTCTAACTGCGGCTATGCAATATTTGAACATTGTTGGCCAGAAGTATCCTACTCGTAAAATCTTTTGATCCGTAGCGTAACCAAATTTATGCCCCCCACATGTGCCTGGATGAAAATCATTCAGGAATTTCTCGGCCTCCTCATGCATGAGGCACCTCCGTAGAACTGTATCGATACCATGACGGTAAAACGTGTCACCGACGATCATGTAGTCTTTTGCTTGGTATTGAATACATCGTTCTTCTGAGTGGGAGATATTAGACCTATATGTTTGGGTTTGGAGATAGATTATTATATCTCCATACCACAAATTGCTTGAAGATATCAGAAACAAAGATTTGTCCACGATTTCTTCTTTAGATGTTGCATCATTGGACGATGATGGGTGATCACATAGTAACTCCACGAAAACTAGGGATTTCTTCGATTTGGATTTTATGAATTCCAGATCAAACTCTTGTAAAATTGCTATCCATTTTGAATATTTTCCCCCGAGCAACTATCGCGACAATATATAAGTCATGGGGTTGCAATCTTACAAAATGGTAGTTTTTCAAAAGAGGACATAGTGTCAAAATCTCTGTATCGCTTGAACAACTGCAAGAGCTATCTTTTCAATGTAGGAGTACTTACTTTCCATCTCATTTAAGTTTCGTCTTAAATAATAGATAGGATGTTCAATTCCATTGTCTTCTTGCACTAAAACCATTGCTATGTTCGTATCTGTTACAACAAGATATAGGTTAATGTCTTTTTGATAATTAGGAGCATACATTAATGATGCTTTTATTAGGGATTCATTTAAAGCATCAAAGGAAGCTTGCATGACCTGATCCCAGATGAAGGGTAATTATTTTTTCAATAGACGAGTATAATCTTTAGCAGGTTCGGCGTAATTTGGAATGAACGTCCTCAGAAAGTTTGCTTTCCCTTGGAGTTTATGAATCTGAAGCAAATTTGAAGGTGGGGGTAAATCAATGATTGCCTGGACCTTGCATGGGTCGAGACGAATTCTGTCCATCGAGACCACAAAGCCAAGTAAATGACCAGAACTAACACAAAACACACATTTGTGTGGATTGAGTCGTATCTTGTAGTGTTGGCAACGTAGAAATATCGCTCTCAAATGTTGCGCATGATCAGTCTGCTTTCGCGAATGAAGGCATAATTCATTGCCCTCTGAAATGTTTCCCTTTCATTCTTTAAACCAAAGGGTAGCTTGCAGTATGTGAATGTGCCCCACAGACAAATAAATGCATTCTTTGACTGGTCTTGTGGACGGATATTTATTTGATTATACTTGGAAAATCCACCCGTAAATGAAAAGATTTCACATCCAGCGCATTCATCAATTATCTGGTCAATGAAGGGTGTAGGGTAGTTGTCTTTTGGACAAGAGTGATTTACATCCCTATAATCAATGCACACTCTAATTGTTCCTTTATTTTTCATTACAAGAACAATATTTGATACCCAATTGGTTAGAGGAATTGGGTAAATAAAACCAGCATGGAGAAGTTTTTCAAATTCTGCCTTGATGGTAGCGACTTTCTTGGGGTGCACCTACCGGAGCCGTTGTCCTACTGATTTGACATTTGGATACATCTTAATTCCATGTTCAACTATGCTCAAGTCAATGCCTAGCATTTCATCATACGACCAAGCAATGACATCTCCGAACTCGTGAAAAAGAGCGTAATATATTTCCAGTTCTGAAGAAGAACAAGATTTGCCGACATGAATATTCTCTACAATATTAGTTTTGGTCGAGATATTGATGGCGATAGTCTCTTCAATATTGGACATGTTTCGCTCAAAATCCACCATATTTACACTATTTGATAGAAAATCAAAATTTGAGGGATGATCAAGGTCATTTGAACTACCTTCCTTACAATCCAAAAGATGGGAATGATGGTGGTAATCTTCCCATGGTGCCCCATCAATCATCATTGACTGAACACTTCCTTCGTCTATAGAATGTACTTACGACCAAGGATCTGAGTGGGTGCCGTATTCCTTAGACCTATCTATCCAAATGCTTGATGAGTGTTGATTTGGGTTTGCCTCCCATGTCGAAAACATTGATTGCTACAATATTTCTATTGGGCTTGGAGGCAATACGTGTATATGATCCATGCCGATATCATTTTCGGACATATTCTGAATAGAATATACCATATTACAGGTTCCCACCGTGGCTACTTCCACCAGATTGTTTGAAGGCACAAGGGCAAAAGTCCCCATCAATGTAGGGTCTTTTAGTAGGCCTACTCCGATATTTTGAAGCAAATGAGGGCTTCTGTGGATCATCGGAATGCTTCCCATATTTTGTGAACTGTTGGGGAGAAATGTTTGTTGGTCGACAATCATAATTCCTCCTTGGAAGGGAAATGCAATCTTCCTAAAGTAGGTTGACACAATGACAGCCATAACATATATCCAGGGCCTTCCCAGTAGGATGTTGTAAGTTACTTAAAATCCCGTATGGGGTGTATGTTCGTCCATCAAATGCTTTTAATGTTGTTGACGATCGTGACAAGGGTGGAGATCCTAAAGTTTTCCAGAAACTCATTGACATAATACATGTAGATGCCCCCTCATCAATAATTGTTCGATGAATAGTTTTGTTGAGGGATTTCACTTGAATAAGGAAAGCTAGTTGAGATGGTAACTGAGGGTTATATCCTTTATGATCAAAGGCCACAAGATTGGAATCCATTGGGTCAATCCTACATATTGCTGATAATAAAGATTGCTTTTGGGAGGGGAAATTTTGCAGTACCTCAAGTGTCGACATAGCAGATGGTGATTGGGCTAGATCCTCCACTATATTATAATGCTATGATGCTCTAGTATGAGGATTAAATGTCAATTTGTGTACTACTCCCTTCGGTGGCTTTATTGTTATCTTAAGAATGATGGGTGGCATAACTTCGATCGAAGTTGTTGTTGAACTACTAGGTTGATCATTAGCCTTGTTGTTCGACAGCTTTGGATTCCCGTAATCTTTATTCCTTGTCGATATCAAAGCATCATTTTGCTACTTCGAAACAGACAACATTAGCACTTGGGACGAGGAAGCATTATTTCTAGAAACTAGATTTGTTCATGGATTTGGAAATAGATCAGTCAATACCACCGAGGTTTTTGAACTCTTCAAGAATTTTCTAAGCTTAGCTTTACATGGACAATCTTTCGTCCAATGATCCTCATCGCATATAAAGCATGGATGACTTGGTTTCCTATCTCCAAAAGGGTTTGCAGAAGATTTTTTAGGAGACGCCTCCCCTTGTTTCTTCTTCTTCCCTTTCTTTTTCTTCTTCCCTCCTGGTTGCTTCGGTTCTTTGCCTTTGTCAGTCGACACGGCATTTACCTCCGAGGTGAGAAGTTCCTCATTTTCATTTTGACTTCAAACTGTATGAGCCTTCTTTGATGCAACCTTTACGGTTTTCATGCTATTCGTACCTATTATGCCATCGCCGGCATGAGAGTCTTTGTTCAACTTAGGAGGGGGAGAAACGGAGAATTCTAGTCTAGAAGCATCAGGTATTTTATCCTAGAGCGTGCTAGACTGAGTATAGATCAAGTCTAGATATTGCGCATGAGCAATGACTTGCTTTTTAGTGACAACTCCTCCCTTTGCCACATCTTTTGTAATAGACGGTAACAATGAATTAATAAACCATTCAGCTAGCAGCTGATTAGCAACATATGTTTTGACCATTCTACGATGATGTCGCCACTCATGAATATGATCGGATATGTGAGTGGCCATCATTTGTTTGAAATTGGTAAGAAGATTTCTTCCCGTTTCGTACTTTATGGGTAACTTAAAATGGGTTAAAATGGTTGTGGCTAGGGTGTTGAAGTTATCAAATGAACCTCTAGGCAATTTGATATACCATTTTGCTGCCGGACCAGTTGACGTTCGGTAAAAAAGGCGAAGCCTGATCGAATCATCATTAAGAGTGTTTGATGAACACCACTGATGAAAGGTCATCACATGATTCAATGGGTCTTCACCTATATTTCCATTAAATTTAGGAATATCTGACAAAAGTTTATGTGGAATCACCGGCCACCAAGGGGTGTATGTAATTGGATCGTTTGTTACCCGATTTAGATCCGGTAACTCTAAAGTTGCCATGAAGGCCAACTATTTATTCAGGTTTGGTGAAGCATACTTAGGATAAGATCGGATTACCTAAGCAGTTGGTCTTTGCATACCAACGTAATGCATTTGATGCTAATAACTTTGGTAAGGTTGATGGGCATAACCATTTTGATATGATTGATGTTGGCCGTTTTGAATATACAGTTGCCCATTACTTGCAAAGATTTGTTGCTCAGATCCTCGGTAATCTTGTTGGAATTGCAGTTGCTGATATTGTACCAGCCACGGTTGTGAAGCCATGTGTTGTTGTCCAATACTAGTTGTTTGATCAAGAAGAGGGGTAATGGTACCCTTTTGAGCCTGGGTCATTCGATTTAAGGAACCACTAGTCGGTGATTGTGGTTGCATCACAGAGACAAGAGATTGTTGTATTACGACCTGAGAAACTTGAGGTTGGCATACAATAGGCAATGCTTGTACTTGTGACACTGTCACAATAGCCGGTGTAGTGGGTATATTTGACACAGGTATACTTTGTCGCATTGAGTATACAACTCTTGGTTGTTGAGGCAGTATTGGCACCCAACCACTGGATGTAATTCCAGCATAACTCGAAGCCTGTTGTGAACTCTCATATGGTTGTTCTCCCGAAGGAGACAATGAAATGGTATACTGCCCCCCATATGGTGGCAATCTAGTGCTCAAAGGAATGATTTACCTTTCAGGACCGAACTGCTCAAATTGATACTGTTGTGAAGGATCAATTTGCTGAGACTCAACATAAGAGATTCCAGATATTATTCCGAACGAACAAATGGGAACAGACCATACTATCAAAATAGCCCCTCAATGGACTCCATCCAGTGATTGAGAGTTGGTTGGGATAGATGGTAAGCCGATGAACATTATTGGAGTAGCAACAGGAGGTTTCACCGCTGATGTGTTAGATGACACAGTCTTAGATGTCGATTGTTGTTCAGACATATCTAGTCTATCCAAAAGATTTCCTAGCGATTCTACAGGAAATTCCGATGACAGGAGACTAATTTCTGATGAAGAAGGATACAGGGTGATCCCAGCTCCAAAATGTGATGGATTACTAGATGTAGGATCCTCCACAACCTCTTCTATAGCAATCAATCTAGGTGCAAGAGGTAGACCGTCAGGTCCGCAAAATATTTCCGGTGCCAAAGAAGGTAAAGATTCTGCAGTGACATATGTTTCGGGAATAACACCTTCCGAATCAGCTATAGATGGAGCTGGTTCAGGAATAGAAGTGTTTACCATCACACTAGGACCAGTTCTAATGTCCTCTTGTGGTTGTGGAACTTCTTCTGTAGAGGCAGGGATACCAGAAATGGTTGGAGTAATCGGAGTCTCTCAGGATGTCAAAACACTTGTTCCAACGAAACCAAGGGACTTTGATTTGGTTAAATGGGTTCGCTTTGTCCAGAATAGTTTCATTTCCAGAGTGAAAGATAGTTGATTCGTAAGTCTCCTCAAACGATGAGGTTTTGATTGAATTTCTTCCACGATTGCGAATTACTCGATCAACTAAAAATAAAGGGGAAAATGATTCTGAATTAAATGAATTTTAGATGCTTTGACATAACTTGCTTTTTCATTTTTTAAGAGTCGAGAAAAAGCAATATGTGACTCTAGTCACCTTCGATTTTTAATGAGCCTAAAGTGACAAGTGCTCAGATGGACCTTTTCCTTTAAGGAGTCTGAAAAGGAATGAAAGAGACTACTCTGGAAATCTAGACAGAGGGATTACCAAACCAATCACAAAACTGCAAAATACTTTTTACGGTACGGTAGTCAATCTTTCCGAGTGTTGTGCTCACTGCATTGCAATTGATAAGGTGGCAGACACGGCTTCCTAAGGATAAAGGATATAGCCTATTGTGGTCTCCCAATATATACTGGACGGTACATGGGAGCACAAGTCCGTACTAGCACTTGTCGTCTCAAAGAGGAGGAATCACCTAACCAACAATTAAAGCGATAGTTACTAGGCCTTACGACACTGGAATACGTCTCTAGCCTAGACTTCTAAATGTTGTGTGTTAGGTTCCAAAGCATTTTTATGTTCATTAAATTTATTTTACAGTTGATCTTTCTTAAGAAATTTTCCTTTTAGGCTCACCGCATGATGTAGATATACAATTTCTAAAATGCAAACTAAGATGATAAACAATCGTTTAATTTTCTTTTTGCAATGAAAATCCTAGCTACTAAGGAAAGAGAAACGAGATTCTTTCAACATAGAGCAGAGAGCACACACTAGATGCCCTGTCCTAAATCAAACCAACAAGCAATGCAAATGCACATGCATGTATTTGTTTTTCACTTTCTTAATGTGTGAATGACAAAAAGAATGCTGAGTACAAATCTGAATTATCTTTTCAAAGCGACAATACTAACAAATTTCTCTTCAAAAACAAAAGGAAGATAATGATGACACTTTGCAATTTTGAATTGAAAACTACTTTTGACACTTGAAAAACCACTAATTCAAATTAAATACAAGAGTAATAGTATAATCGATCATCAAGAACAATAGGATTCTTTTCTTTTACTGAAAACGACACTTGCGACACTTCCAAATCAAAAGATGACAGTTTGATTATGCTACTCCTTTGTAAAAGAGAACTGTAAATGGCGCACAATACATAAAAAAATTCACAATTCTTTGCACGATGGAGGTGGAATGATGGAAAGGAAGGGAGTTTACACAGTGGTATACTGATCATAGACAAAAAAACTCCTAAATAAAGCTGAAGAGAGTGAAGAAAAACCAAAATCTGAAGGACTTCTCTTGATTGATAGCAATTCTGATAGCCTTGGGGAAGACGTTAAGAATGACATTGAAGGAGGTAGATTCCTTGAGATATCCATTTAGAAATATAAGAACATCATTCACAAATAGCAAGTGAGAAATATGACATTGTGTGCAATTTTGATTCCTTTGATTCTGCCATGACACTTCTCCTCGCTGATTAATCTACTTAGACCTTCCATGACCATGAGAAACAAAAGAGAGGATAGTTGACATCCCTACCATAAGCCATGCTCAACATGAAAGCAACTTGATGTTGAACATTAATAAATTAAAATTGATTATTTATTTATTTATTTTAAAATAAATAATAATAATATTTATTATTAATAATATAATAATAATCCTACAAATATAAATATTTATATTTTATATTTAAAATAAATAATTATTGATTTATTTTAAAATAAAAAAAATTATTTTAATTTTTTTTTTTTTAAAATGAAAAAGTTATTTCGATATTATTATTAAAAAATTAAAAATTAATTATTAATCATTAGAATTAAAATTTATTATTATAAAATTATTACAATTACTATTTAATTTATTATTAATTCTAATATTTAAATTATTATTAATATTATATTATTATTATTTTTTTGTATTAGAGAAAACTTTAACTCTTTCCCATCTCGACAAATTGTTTACCTAGCTTTGAACGATTGGTGATTTAATTTAATACCTGAAATTATATTGGTTTGGAGTGAAGGCATAATATATTATAATGTTATTATTTGTGTTTCGTGGGAGCTTTATTACCACTGTGGTTAAATTTATCTATATATTAATTTATTAGAAGTGGTCAATTATTTCCCTATATTTTTTTGGATAATTGCTAAGATGGATTTTTTTTATTAGTTTGATTTTCTTAATTTAATGTTTTGAAAAAAAAAATGGTTATATATAAAAAATTTCCTAAGTGCTTTCAAAGTTGAAAATGGATTTAGAAAATATCTGACAAGTTTCTATTTATTCATGTAAGCATATACAGGTAATATAGAAAACACAAAATAAATGGAGAGTGGGTTGAATGGTTGGATCATTTATGGCTTTGACTCACATGTTGTAAATCTCTCTTGGATAATAAGAATGTTTAGTTACCATTATTTTCTGCAATTTCAATTTATTTATAGGTTATTCTTTCACTACTCAACTCAGCAAGTGGTATCAAATCTTTTGGGAAAAGCTTGTGTTAATGGAGAAGATGCAAAGTGTGAAGTTTGAAATCGAAAATATCAATGAAAGTAAGTTATCTTTGAGCTATGGATAGTTAAAATGTAGGATATGCTCATGCACCAAGGAGTGGCAAAGGAATTGTCTGGTAAGGAAAAGAAACCTATGGGATTGGGTAATGATGACTCAGAGGACATGGATGCAAAAGCCATCAATGCTATTCAATTTTGCTTGGAAGATGATGTATTTTTAACGTCGTTGGAGAGAAAACATTTGCAGGTTTATGGACTAAACTAGAAATCCTTTATATGATGAATTCCTTGACAACCAAAACATACTTGAAGTAGCAGTTATACAGTTTGTGGATGAAGGAAGGTATAAAGATCTCTAATCATTTGAATTATTTCAATACTCTTTTATGTGAGTTGTCTGGTATAGATGTAAAACTCGAAGGGGAAGATTAAGAAATAACAGTATTGCGTTCTCTTCCTAAGTCTTGAGATCATTTTGTAACCTCTACTAGTTTTAATTCTATCGATACCATTGACATTGATGCTATTGTGGGATCTTTATTGTCTCAGGAAACTTGGCAAAAATATAGCCTTGAAGCCTCAACATCAGAAGAAATGGCGGAAAGAGGGTGATCAAAAGAAAAATATAAGAATTCAAGAAACGCATCAAGATTGAAGTCAAGAGGCAAGAAGAGTACGTTAAAGTGTTGATACTGTAACAAATAAGGGCATGTTAAGAAGAATTGTTGGAAAAGAAATGAACAAGCTACTAAAAAGGAATCTAAGTAAGCTTAAACAAGTGTAGGTATTTTTGATTAGATATTTTCAAATTTTATTGTTTCTCAGCATCATCATAACTAGTTTCTAGATTCTGATGCTTCCCATCACATGTGCCTTTGTAGGAATTGGTTCTCTTCATACTAGTCTATTGATGACAATGTGGTTTGCAAGGTTAACGATCTTACGTGAAAAAATATTGGGATTGGTAGTATCAAGATTAAAATGTATGATGGTACCCTTAGAATGTTAATGAAGGTGAGGCATGTGTCTGAGCTTAGTAAGAACTTAATATCCTTGGGAGTGTTATACTCTGTAAGTTATGAATGTATAGTTCAAGATGGAGTTATGAAGGTGACAAAATGCATCTTGGTAGTCATGAAGCCTAAAAGATTTGGGAACCTTTACAAGATTGAAGTAGTGACAAAAATAGATCATGAAATAGTAGCATTTGAAGGTGCAAGTTAATTTACTCATTTATGGCATCAACACTTCGCTTATATGAGCAAGAAGGGTTGAAGGTATTGGTTGATTGTAAGGTACTTTCAACGTTGAAATCTTTGAATTTTAATTTTTGTGAGCATTGTATTTATGCAAATAAATATAGAGAGAAAATTGAAATAGGACAAGATGTTAATATACACCCATTCAATCCTTTGGGGACCATCTACTAAAGTTTCTTTTGGAGGATCTTCGTATTTTGTTACATATATAGATGATTACTTTAGAAAGGTGTGAATATATTTATTCAAAATAAAAGTTTATGTATTTGTTGCTTTTAAGCAATATAGAGCTTTAGCTAAAAGAGCACTAGTAGGTCAATTAAATGTTTGATAACTGCCAATGAAACTGAGTTTACTTCAAATGAATTTGAAAATGATTGCAAGGAAACTGGGATCGAAAGACATAAAATCACGGTTCATACTCAGAAAAATGGTCTTGTTGAATGCATGAATATAACTCCTCTAGAGAGAGAAAGGGGTATTCTTGGTAATGAAAAGTTGTAATAGGAATTATGGGTAGAAGCATTTATTACATCATGTTATTTAGTAAATCAATCACCATCAACTTCAATTAACTGTAAGATTCTAGAAGAGCCGTGGACAGGTCAACCTTGTGATTATTCAAATATTAAAGTTTTTGGTTGCTATTCCTACGCTTTTATTCCAAAGAATGAATGTTGAAAGATAGATTGAAAATAAAAAAGACTAATATTTGTTGGATATGGTGATGGGTTAAGGGATATAGATTGCGGTATCCTACTAGCCACAAATTCATTAACGAAGATGTCATATTTGATGAATCATCACTCATGAAATCATATGTAGATGGTGAAATGAAACATGCAAAAGTACCATAGATTCCAAAAGTTCAATTGGAAACTCAATCATCTTCAAGGGAGGAGGACATGAAGATGTTCACAAAGAAATGATCCAAATGGATCTTATAAAACCCTCTAAGTCTTAAAGTATTCAAAACTATGGCAAAAGAATAATTTTGGAAAAAATCGAATAACACTATCGGGAGGCAAAAACATAGAGAAAACAGTGAAAGCAGGATTATCAGAGGTTTATAGCAACTTTGCATTAGAGCCATCAGATCTAGCCTGATAAATAGTCTAGATCTGATCGATCAATCACAATCAGCGGAGGCCATCGAGAGGTTATTGGAGACTGGCACTTAAAACAATGCAACAATGATTAGCATGGTCAACGGGGACCGTTGATCAAGCACACAGATAGACGGACCAAGTTGACTCACGATATCACGTTGGAGAAACATATGGGAGCACTTACCAACGACGCGGGGCTCATGCGATATGCGATTACAACTAGTCACATTTCAAGGTCGCATCGAAGCAACATAAGGAGCGGGGCCATGTAATATACTCGATGCAATAAGCCGGACTTGACAATGCTATCGACGATATTATATATATTTTGAAATCTGGAGTGACAATTTCCTGTGTATTTCGCATTTCCGCCAAATGCATGGATTACGAAAGAAATGCACCTGATGCGATATTACAGATCCAAAGAGTTTACTAATGTTGTTGAATACAATTTCAAGTATGTTATGAACGAGATTTCATGTTTAATGTATATTTTTAATACAAAAGGGAGCTCGCAAAACTAGTGGGATTTCGAGAGGAACAAAGGTGGTAAATGGTTCGAGATAGACTCCACCTAAGCCTGTATGCTAGCTGCCACGTGTCTAGGCTAAGGAGAGAGAAAACCACCCTCATCAGGCAGTTAACCCCTGTATGAAAGGGCCGCCCGAAATGAACCACAACCATTGGATCTGGATCTTCTAGATCAACGGTGGAGATGTGATGTCGGCATACAGGCAGACCCTATAGGAGTTATAAGGTGGATCTATAATATTTCAAATCCGATGAATAGTGATTTGGTAGATTTTCTCGTGTTTTGCGGCGTTTTGCTATGTAAGCAGAAAACAACTTTTTTTGGGATTTCAAAGGCCTGATGACCCATTCCATTGCAGAACAGGTGGCCACCATCCCTAAAAGCATTTAGCAATGATTTCTAATTCTCATAGGGGGGATCTGAGAAGATAGAAGTCGAGAAGCCAGAGAGCCCTAGAAGGAGAAACGAATAGACAATGTAGATTGGTTTTAAAGCCATAGAAGCCAGCAGACATAGGCAAGCAGTAGTGCAGACAGTGCTGAGACGGAGTAAAGATAGAGACAAAGAGTGATAGAGAGAGTCTGTGTACTTAGAGAGGTTTGACAGGTTCAAGCAAAAATCTTGTTGTTGTATCTGTTATGTATTGAGACTCAAATTGAGCTCATGCTGTTGTAAAACTCTGCTTTTGAAGACATAATATAGAGGTCACCACTGAAGGCTGGACCAGGAAACGTAGCCCGGGAGTGTTCGGTGAACTCCTTATTAAACTGTTGTGTTTATGTTTGTTGTCTATTATGTTCTTTAACGACTTCATTTCTATGTATTTCGCAACCTTATCGATCCATTACAAAATTAAGAGAGGCATATCCATGCACATGAGTCTACAACACCTTAATAATTGTCTTAGATCTCTTTTTAGATCAAGCAGTATCAGAGCTTTAGGTTGCTAAGGTTAGACAAGGTTGTGTTGTTAGGAAATTTACCCAGGAACATAAATAATTACTGAGAGGAATATATATAAGAAATAAATAACAACAACCATAAACACATAAACACACATGTTTTTATGGGAAAACCCGATCATAATGAAATTTCATTATCCTTGGCCAAAACCCTAGCCAATCCGGCCAAGTGAGCCTTCACCCCTCACCTCTAGGCCTTGCATTACAATGAAGTCCTTCTAACCTTTTATAGGCTCCATTACATATAATACCATGGGAAGAATACCATGGGTGCACAATACCATGTGCCCCAAAACCATCACTGTTTAACCTCCTTTGACTCTATCCTGAGTCAAGTTTACTTAACAATTCCCCCCTTAAACTTGACTTGGGGTTCCTTGTCTAACTGCAGCCAAACTTGCCAAGTGAGACAATCCCGCTCACTCTAGCTCTTACCCCCCTCAAAGTTTTTACCCAGGGTATTGTTTACCCGACATTGCCCTTATCACCTAGGTCTAACCTAGACTCTATCAGTGGTTACCCAGGGGTACACATGCCTTACCAGGTCTTACAGTAGTATGCCCATTTACATGCAATAATTTTGACTTCATTAATTTTTTTTTGTTTATTACCACTGCTATTTTGACCCATCTTCTCTCAATTGCGGGGATCCTTGTTTGTTTCTTTGCTGCATTCTTGCTAAGTTTATCTGCCTTTAAATTCTAAGATGAATCATTGAAACCCTCGCCTGGGCTGACTTCACCAGGAGGCCTTGATCTGGATCTGGAGCGTGATAACATGCGATGCTTCTTGTTTGGTTGATATATATCCATGGCATCAACATTCTCTTCCATGCCACTTGACCTTTCTCGCTTATGACCTCACCGAGACACAGACATGATCCGAGCTCTCTCTATTGCTGCTGAAGGATCCCAAAACAACAATTTCTCCTCCTCATCCTGGTCCTCTACCTCTGGTCTCTTCGCTTGCAACAACTCTTTCATGGCCGCTATAGATTGCAGCTTCCTCGCCTCCGGTCTCTTCGCTTACAACAACTCTTTCATGGCCGCTACAGATTGAAGCTTCCTTGCCTTCATCTATCTGCCTTTGTAGAACCTTGTTTTTGGTGCATTTAGATTAGATTTGTGAACAAACTATGCATCAATCCTTTCTATGTTTACCAGGCTAAATAACCTTTGGTAACAAAAGCATTTTTCTGAAGCCAATACACAACCTTTGGCTCTGATACCAATTGTTAGGAAATTTACCTAGGAACATAAATAATTACTGAGAAGAATATATATAAGAAACAACCACAATAGAAGGAACCACCACAACAACAACAGGCACCCAAAACACCTGAAAGCAGTGTTAGAAGATCTACTAGGATAACTAGACCCCCTGAACGATACTCTCCTTCATTATATTATTTATTGTTGATTGATTCTGGTGAACCCGAATGTTATGAAGAAGCAATGCTGGTTGAAACTAGGAAGAAGTGGGAGGTAGCCATGGAAGAAGAGATGGACTACTTAATGCATAACTAGACTTGGGACTTAGTCAGGTTTCCTGGAGGTAAAACTACATTACACAATAAATGGGTTTACAGGCTGAAGGAAGAAGATGGAGGAAAACAGAGGTACAAAGCTAGACTTGTGGTGAAGGGGTTTGCACAGAAGAAAGGTATTGATTTTGATGAAATATTTTCTCCTGTTGTTAAAATGGCTTCAATCAGAACTATTTTAAGTCTTGTAGCAGCTGAAGATTTGCATCTTGAGCAGTTAGATGTAAAGACAACCTTTCTCCATGGGGATTTGGAGGACGAGATATATATGCAGCAGCCACAAGGATATGAAGTGAAAGGAAAGGAGAAACTTGTGTGCAGGTTGAAGAAGAGCTTGTATGGCTTAAAATAGGCTCCAAGGAAGTGGTATCTAAAATTTGACAAGTTTATGTCTGAACAAGGTTATACTAGATGTCACTCTGATGATTGTGTTTATCTGAGAAAGCAAAATGATGGCAGCTATGTTATATTGTTATTGTTTGTAGATGACATGCTTGTTGCAGGATCTAACATGCAGGAAATAAATGTTCAAAAGAAAATTGGCAAATTCATTTGCAATGAAGGATTTGGGAGCTGCAAAACAAATCCTTGGTATGAGAATAACTAGAGACAGGAAAAATCATAAATTAACATTGTCTCAGAATGAGTAGATACAAAAGGTGTTGAAAAGATTTAACATGCACAATGAAAAACCGGTTAGTACACCTTTTGCTAGCCACTTCAAACTTAGCAAGGAAATGTGCCCAAAGACCCAAGAAGACATGGATTATATGTCTAAAGTTCCATATGCATCAGCAGTTGGAAGCTTAATGTATGCAATGGTTTGCACAAGGCCTGATATTGCACATGCAGTGGGAGTTGTAAGCGGGTACATGAACAATCCAGGAAAGGAACATTGGATGGCAGTGAAATGGATTCTCAGATATTTGAAAGGTACCACAAATCAAGCATTATGCTTTGGTGGTTCAAACATTTCCTTACAGGGATATGTTTATGTAGATATGGCAGGTGACAGAGATAACATGAGGAGCACTACATGATATGTATTTACTGTTCGAGGAACAACTATCAGTTGGGTTTCAAAAATCCAAAGTGTTGTTGCACTTTCAACAATAGAAACAGAGTATGTTGCTGCTACAGAGGCTAGTAAAGAAATGATTTGGTTACAAAGGTTTATGGGTGAATTGGGTAAGGAGCATGATAAAGGCACGTTATACAGTGATAGCCAAAGTGCCATTCATCTTGCAAAGAACTCAGCATTTCATTCCAGGACTAAACACATACAGCTCAAGTACCATTTCATACGATCAGTGTTGGAAGATGGACAGTTGAAGCTGGAAAAGATACACACTAGCCAGAATCCTGCAGATATGCTAACAAAAGTTTAACCAGGGAGAAACTGAGAACATGTTCAGTTTCAATTGGTCTTCAAGGATGACGATGAAAATGAGAAACAATCAGGTCCAAGAGAGGAGTCATTGTCCAGCAAATGAAGCAGCGATAGAGTTGCTACAATCATTCTCCAAGTGGGAGATTATTGTGTGTGGAGCATGATTGTTCAGAGGTCTTTGTTTCAGCCGGATGTATACCCCAGGAAGTTTTGTACACCCCTCCACGCGGGGGGGACTTGTTGCCCCCGCGGGGGTCCGGGGGCCAGCGGTCCCCTGGCGGGGGCTCGGGGGCAGCGCCCCTGAAGCTAAAAAACAGATGTAAATTTGCCTTGTAAAAGTATAGTAATTTCTAGTCAATCTGGGCCATTCATTAGGCGGATGATTTGACGGTAGAACTTATGTTTAGTTTAGGGTTTTTTTGCCCTATAAGGCAACCCCTCTCTTTGTATGAGGGCATTGTATTTGAGGCTGTGAGATAGGTGTGTATTCAGTGTGTGAGTGAGAAACAGAAAGGTGAGACTGTGAGAGAAGACAGAGGATATTACAACGGATTTGTTGTAGGTTGTGTCTCTTCATTTTGCTGGATAATAGAAAGGAAGGATTGGCTGTTCGGGGTGGACGCAGCCCAAACTGGGTGAACCACGTATATCTGTGTCTCTCTTGTTTTGTGTGTTTTTTCTGTGTTTATATTTCTGCAATATTTTATGTGTTCCATTGCTCCGTAATATATAATATTCTAACAAATGTATTTGATGTTGATAACTTTGATTAGGTTGATGGCATAACCATTATAATATTATTGTTGGTAACCGTTTTGAATATACGGTTGCCCATTACCCGCAAAGCTTTGTTGCTCACGTCCTCGGTAAGCTTACTGGAATTGTGGTTGTTGATATTGCACCAGCTATGGTTGTTGGACCGTTTGTTGTTGTCTAATACTGGATGTTTAACCAAGATGATGGGTGATAGTACCCGTTTGAGCCTGAGTCGCTTCAGTTGAGGAGCCACTAATCTGCGGTTGTGATTGAGTCGTGGAGAAAAGAGGCTGTTGTATTACGACCTGAGAGACTTGAGGTTGACATACAACAGGTAGTGCTTGTACCGCGACACCGTCACAATAGTCGGTGTAGTGGGAATGTTCGACACAGGTTGATTTGGTTGCATTGAATATACAACTCTTGGTTGTTGAGGCAGTATTGGTCCCCAACCACTGGATGCAATTCCAGCTTGACCCGGATTTTGTTGTGAAATCTCATATGGTTGCTCTCCCGGAGGGAACAATGAAAAGGCATACTGCCCCCCATATGGCAGCAATCCAGTGTTCAAAGGGTAAATTGGTCTTTGGAGACTAGACTGCCCAAATTGATACTGATGTGAAGGATCAATCTGCTGAGTCTCAACATAAGAAATTCCAGATAAGATTCTGGATGAACAAATAGGAATAGACCATGTTATCGAAATAGTCCCTGGGTAGACTCCATCTAGTGATTGAGAACTAGTTGGGATATGTGGTATACCAACGAACATTGTTGGAGTAGCAGCAGGAGGTTCTGTTGTTGTATCAGATGACACAGTCCTAGATGTCGATGGTTGTTCAGACATATTGAGTCTATCCAAAATATTTCCTAGCGATTCGACAGGAACTCGCGATGAAGGGTGATCAAAAGAACTAACTTCTGTGCTAGAAGGATATAGGTGGATCCCAGTTCCAAAATGCAATGGGGTACTGGATGGAAGATCCTCTACAATCTCTTCTATAGCAATCAACCCAGGTGGAAGAGGTAAACCATCAGGTCCATAAAATATTTCCAGTGCTGAAGAAGGTATAAACAATGCAGTGACAGATACTGGATGGGTAACACCTTCATAATCAGCCCTAGATGGAGCTGGTTCAGGAATATAAGTGTTTACCATTACACTAGGATCAGTTCTAATGTCCTCTTGTAACTGCTGAACTTCTTCTGTAGAGGCAGGGGTACCAGAAATAATTGGAGTAATTGAGTCTCTAATGATGTTGAAACACAAGTTTCAAATAAACCAGGAGATTTCGACCCAGTTAAATGAGATCGTTTGGCCCGTAATGGTTTCTTTTCCAGAGTCAAAGACGATTGACTCGTTAGTCTCCACGAACGACAGGGTTTTGATTGACTTTCTTCCATGATTACAGATTACTTGATCAACTCAAAATTAAAAGGGGAAAATGTTATTCCGAATTAAATGAATTTTGAGACGCTTTGACACAACTTGCTTTTTCAATTTTTAAGAGTCGAGAAAAAGTTAAAGATGACTCTAGTCGCCTTTGATTTTTAATGAGCCTGAAGTGACAAGTACTCAGATGGACCTTTTCTTTTAAGGATTCGAAAAGGAACGAAAGTGACTACTCTGGAAATCTAGACAGAGGGATTACCAAACCAATCGCAAAACTGCAATATACACCTCGGTGGTAAATTAAATAGAAATTACCGAGAACTTTACGTACGACAGTCAATCTTCCCGAATGTTGTGTTCAGTGCATTGCGATTGATAGGGCGGCAGACATGGCTTCCTAAGGATAAAGGATATCAGCCTATTTTGGTCTCCCAATATATA
>APFE031367284.1:19484-108966 GCA_000404065.3 Pinus taeda
TCAATCTTCCCGAATGTTGTGTTCAGTGCATTGCGATTGATAGGGCGGCAGACATGGCTTCCTAAGGATAAAGGATATCAGCCTATTGTGGTCTCCCAATATATACTCGACGGTACGTGGGAGCACAAGTTCTTACTGGCACTTGTCATATCAAAGAGGAGGAATCACCCAACCTACAATGACAACGATAGTTACCAGGCTTTACGACGCCAAAATACGTCTCTAGCCTAGACTTCTAGATGTTGTGCGTTAGGTTCCAAAGCGTTTTTATGTTCATTGAGGTTTATTTTACAATTGATCTTTCTTAAGAATTTTTCCTTTCAAGGTTCACCACGTGATGTAGATGTGCAATTCCTAAATATGCAATCTATAATGATAAACAGTCGTTTATTTTCTTTTAGCAATGAAAATCCTAGCTACTAAGGAAAGAAGAGTAAGATTCTTTGAACATAGAGCAGAGAGCACACACTAAATGCACTTTTCCTAAATCAATTTTCACATGTAGTCTAAATGCAAATGCACATGCATGTATTTGCTTTTCTGTTTCCTTAATGTGAGAATGACAAAAAGAAAACTAAGTACAGATCTGAACTACTTTTCCTCAAAGCGACACTTTAGCAATTTATTTTCAAAAATGAAAGGAAGACTAAGACGACACTTTCACTTTCGAATGGAAAACTGCTTTCGACACTTCAAAGAATTGACAATTCAAATAAAATACAATGGCAAAAGTACAATTGACTATCTAAAAGAGGAAGACTTTACGAAACTCTTTTTTTTTTTACTGAAAACGACAGTTGCGACACTTTCGAATCAAAAGACGACAGTTCGATTAAGCTAATTTTTGCAAAGGAGGACTGTAAATGATGAAAAATACATAAAAAAAAAACATTCACAATTCCTTATCAATGGAGGCTAAATAATGTGAATGAAGAAGGCTTCAACAATGATATAATGATCATAAGCAGCAAAACTAATGAATAGAGATGAAAACAATGAAGAAAAAACCAAAATCCAGAGAGGGAAACAGTCTCATTCAATCATCGTACCTGTCCTTAAGGGAAACAGGGATGCATCTCACCTGCAGCACATGGGAAGTGCGATGCATCCAGACTACTAATGAGAGATAGTGCGATGGTCCAGGGATGAGACTGAGCTTGGTTTTCACCCACAATTTGCAGCTAAGTTCATGGATTTAGGCCGAGCTTATGATATACAGTAAACACAAAGTATAGAGGTATGATCTAATGAGGTTATTGAGCTACCACCAGGGCACTTAGGATGTTTGCAAGTCAAATGTTCAGTTCATAAACCAACCTGGAGATTGACTGAAGTAGCATTGATCTACTTTGCGATTGCATAGAAAAAGCAGTTCGAAGGCTAGCTGGCTTAAATTCAGGCTCCGTCTATAGTTTATAAAGCAAACAACAGTAACTAACAAACAAACTATTCACTCCCCAGTGGAGTCACCATTTTGTTTACGGGAAAACTGGTGTCTATTTAGATCTGTTATTCCCACTAAGACGGGTAGCTATCTTAGAAACAAACAATTCAAAGTAACTTGTGTTTTCCTTTATGGGAGATAGATGAGAGAGAAGTAGAGAGCACCAAACTTAGTCTTTCGCTTGGCTCCTTGCTTGTTTCCTCTCTCCTTTGATAGAGCTTCGCCACTCCTTTCCCATTTGTCCTGCTTCAAAGAAAACCTGTAGAGTCAAAGCAGCAAAATACCATCAAAGCATAGAGATCTATGATATCATAAACAATGTAGAATGAGATGTACATTAACCATACAAATGCATACACAAATACAAGATTCAGAAATAAGCAAGAATATGGAGGAAAACTCAAATAGCTTTATTGATAGAAGTAGAAGAGAGGATTACAACCCAGCTGTCTGATCCAGCACCATCCTCCCAACATGAAAGCTCTCTTGACCTCATGAAAAGCTAGATCACCCAACAATACAATGTTTCACTGAGAAACCAACAACACTTCCTTACAAAATACAAAATTATAGCCTCTGGATCTCTAGGATGAGGGATCCATATATAGATATTTGCAGGGGGGTGAGTCAGCTTTTGGGATTTTGATTAGTGTCATTTCGCTGATAGTTGTGGTTCCACTTGGAGATTTCATGATCTCTTACTCATCCCTGGGCAAATTCAGAGAGGCAAGTGTCATATGAGTAGTTTCTAGAAGATTCTTTGAGTTTCCACCTAGAAAACTACCTCTGCCATTTGTCTTCTCTCGCTCATCGCACCCTATATAAGGGATTTTCAGTATGCATCGCACCCCTTGTGTGTAACAGGTGAGATGCATCGCACCCTCAGCATGGAGCAGTCTATATGGTCCAATTTTGACTAGTTCTGAGTAGTTTTTCAGGGAGAAATTCTGGGAAATGATGTAATTAGTTGACCTTGATCCTTTAGGGTTTGAAACAACACTTTTAGGGGTTTGAGAGCCCTTGGTTTATTGACATACGTGATTGGGGTTGTAGTGCCCAAATATGTCTATAACAACAACAGGAGATTGGTATCTTTACCAAAAACTATATAGAAATCAGTTTTTATGGTTGTGAGCTTCCACCTTACAAACTTCCCAAGTACCTCCCCATAGGAATCTTTGCATGGGAATATATTAGGCAAAGGCTAAATACAGATGAAGTACACTTTGTGGCAGCAAAGAATAAATCACAATTCAAGCTAAAAGTTCAGGTCGGTCCATTCATCTGCAACACCAGAGTAGCAGGAGAAGAAGCAGACATGTTATTAAAGGATATGAAGTTTGGTCTCATTTTCACTTGGTCTTATGACCCATTGGGAGTGATTTCTAAACTCGGGGTTGAAAATAATTTTACTGCATATCACTACACAGCCAGAGTTGAAATGGAGCAGTACAAAAATTAGTTGGAATGGAAAGAGAACACCCTTGAAGAAGCTGAAGAGAAGGCAATTTCTACTTCAAATGTGAAAACTCCACTTACACAGGAAAAGACATCTAAAAGAGGAAGGGAAGAAAAATCATCCCCTACAACTGAAGCATCAAGCTAGGGCTTTAGGATTGTGCATAGGAAAAAGAGACCTAGGATCTCTGTGATTGTTGGAGCAACAAATGAGTCTCAAAAAACAACATTTGATGGACTTGGAGAGACTGTGCTCTATACACAGTCTGGTAGGTAGTCTACCCAGTCCCCAACTCATCCCACAACTTCTCATGAACATCAGGTAATTCAGACCAGTGCAAGCATTTAGAAGGACAAGGAGGAGGACATCTTTCATGTTTTCAGTGAGATTAAAAAGAAGAATGAATAATTTAAATTGAACACCTATAAAAAGTTCTGGAAACATTCCTCCAACTCTCAGGCCAGAATTATTTTAGTGTTTGACTCTGAGAAGGTAAAAATGTAGATGGATTTTGTGCAAGCTCAAATTCCACAACCTAGGACTCATGCGCATTATCAAAAGCAATCCTCATTTGAGTTTAATGTAAAAGATGTGCATCCAATTGATCAAATTGAGATGCACAAACAAACTGTATAGATGTTTTCTTCCAATTTAACTCATACTTCCATGTGTTTGTCAAAGTCTCAGGTCACCTTAGCCAATACAAAGTCACAGCTCAAGTTGGAAAAATTTTCGTCACTGGCAAAGGACACCAAGATCAAATCATTGGAAGATTTGGTGCTAAATATGGGATATGATCCCTCAAACATAAATGCAACAGAAGAAATTATTAAGAAGAAAACTGTTGAGATCTCAACATTAACAAAGCAGCTCAAACTGACAGCTTCATTAGGATCCAATGACCAAAGATATTGAAGAAATCGAGACGCAGAAATCTGACACGATGAAGCTCATCATGGAACAGAATATGCAAATAAAACAAATGGAGGAGCAAATGGAAAAATTGGTCAAAGAGAAAGAAGAAGTTGTCAATAAGGTTCAAGTTCTAATGGATGTAATTCCTTTTTCAGCGGTCTCAATAACTAGGGTTTCTACTTCAAGCACATCATCAAATACAGGTACAATGGAAGGGGTTGAACAACTTACAGAAGCTATTCAAAATCTCCCCTTTCGGATAATTGAAATGAAGAAGTTGCAAGATGAACTGAAGGAATTAAAACATATGAAGGCAATTGTAGACAGTTCACATGCAGCCGAGTTGCAGAGGACAAAAAGTCAAATTGAAGTTTTGCAGAAGGAAATCAAAGAGTCCTACCTTGGAAACAAACTAGGTTTGGAAAAGGAAATTCTATGGGAAGAAATTACTGAATTAGTCAATCATATCTGGCCCTATATCAAGATAATTTTTGATCAAAAAGACCTGTTGGAGAAAGCTCAGGAAGTTGTTGAAATTATTTCTAAAGAGCTCGAGGACATGCTTGAAATTGCTTTTGAAATAATCAAGTTCCTCAATTCTAAAGACGGTTATGAGCAAGAGGAGTTGGGTATAAATGACAGGACAACAACTATACTGGAAGTAAAAAAGATCATTACTAAGAAAAAACTCATCCTTCAGTTGGAGGAAAAGTGCAGCAGTGTGAATACTATAGTTCAAAGATTTTTCAGTAGGTTAGAACCCTTGATCAACAAGGGTTTTCCCTCTATGTTAGTGATAAATGACCAATTAATTCCCATTGAAGATTACGTTCGAAAGCTTACAGAGGTGGGTACCAATGCTGCTTCAGTTTCAAACATAAGAGGTGCAACAACACCAAGGGTTGTGTTGAATGCACTCAAAGATTCCTTTTTTATTCTAGATGAAATTAGGCATATATTTCCAGTAAAACCCACTTTTACCAAGTATATAGAGATGGATGAAGTTTATAGGAGGGTAGCTAAGTTATCTATCCCAGATAAGAAATGTTGGAAAAATTAACTAATTTACTTGACTAAAAGCGTGATCAAACAACATTCAATATTTACAGGGACATACATCACTAGCTCAATAGTTCTCAGTTTTTCCAGCAACAGTCATCAACAACTCAGCACTAAATTAGTGACAGATCGACTATCAGTTTATATTATTGATTTTATATTTATCAATTTTTGTAAAATAGTTTAAGATATTTTCTCAGTTCTAAGATTATATAAATAACTCTCTTTCATGAGTTATTAAGGGTTGCACCCATGAAGAAGCATTTCTAAACATTGAATGTACTTGAATTTTCTAAAGCATTAATACAAAAGCAAATGGATTCTGAATTATGATTCATACAGTTTCGTTTTTACTGTAAGTTTTTCCAGTTTTATTTCATAGTGTTTTCTTCATATTCTTATGTTTTACAAAGATAACCAGGTAGGAGTAATTGTGCTTCAGTTATTCTTATAATATTTTGAAGTTATCATATATAAAGAGAATGAATTATATAAACTATTTGTTTTATTAATTCCCTCTAAAACATAAAATCATCAACATTTTTTGTAATCTTAAGAATATTTTGTTAAACCTTCTGAACATAGTTTAAAGGTTTTCTTACTTATGATTATTTAATTTTCAATTTGAATACTGTGATAGTCATACCATCTCTCTATTTCTGCTCACCAACATGCAAGCTATATCACTGCGTGAATTTTAATAGTAGCCCTTTGTTTAAATATTAATACTATTCAAAAGGTTAGGCATCACTGTTTTAAATCTGTTTTATACATTGGTCCTCCAAATTAAAACAAAACCCCCAAAACAAAAATCTTAGATGTCATGACATTATAGCTTACCATTATCATCTCAGAGATACAACACATCTATCATTGATTCCATCTTTAGCTCATATAATTCTTTGGCCTTACCATCATAGTACCTTTTTGACAAGTACTTCTTCCTAAAAAGCCTCTTGAACTCATGCCAACTCAAGTCATCTGTCCTGATGTCTCTGACCCGCTTCACATCTTCCCACCAGATATATGCTTTACCTCCCAGGATAAAGATAGCTACTCTGGCCTTCATATTATCTATGTAAGTATGAAAATCAAAGAACTTCATCCCAAGTATCCAAGCCTTTGCATCTTCCAACTTCCTCAATTCTCCATAAAAAGTAGGTGGATTTTCTTTATTAAATTACTCTGGCAAGTATCCCCTATCACTCCTCCTATAAGGATGATAACGACGATGATCATAATGCCTATCAGAACTAGAACTAACGTAGTAACTGTGTCCATCACCTCTTCTATCTGGAGTATCCAACAACCTGCCATCTCTCCCTCTATCATCTCTATCGGACTTATGACCACCATGAAACCTATGTCCATATGCCCCATTAGTCTTGTCCTCTTTCCCATGGTTGATCCGAAGTGGCCCCAACCATTGCAATTATGACAAACTCTAAAGGAGTATTGCATTAACCTCTGCTTGTTTCTCTTGTCCCTGCATGATTTTGTCATTGTCCGCCTTACAACTCCTTATTTCTTCCTTCATGATTCTCAATATGTCTACTAAATCAAAAGAGTGTCCAACACCACGCTTCTCATCTAATTCATACAGAGAATATTAGTAGTCTACCATCTTTCGAGTCATTTGTGATCTTTTTCCTATAAGGCATACTATGTTAGCTAAAACAAATCACAATAAACCAATGTACCTTAGCATAATTCGGGGATGATATCTCATCTACAATATCAACCAAATCAGCGTAATACATGTACAAACATAATCATAACAACATATAGACATATAAAAAATAGGTGTATCGACAAATAAACATCATTCTAGCTAGATTCTAGTCATTAATGCATGACCATATCAACCAGACACCATGACCTCATGCATGATAACAAAAACCATACCAATGTAGACTGACAATACGCAAGCATAAACAACATGTAACCAATCATACACTCATGACAACACATTCCACAACAACATCCTAACTTTCACATGACAACATCACTACAATCATGATTATCACCATACATATGCAACAAGCATATGAACCACAAGGATAAGTAACACATGTGCAACCGACATGAATGCACGATCAATGCACACCGCCCATCTAGTCCAAGGGGTGAACCATGCTATGATACCACTTCGTAACACCCTCATCCCACATCTACTGAAGTAACTGGTCAACTGGGGTAAATATGCGACAAGAGGCTACTATAATGGGATTTAACCTCCTAGGTGACCTTAAGGAAGTGGAATCGATGAGAACCCACAACAAATATATTCTATACCCGCTATAGGACTCCCAAAATCCTTCCTAGTCATCCCCATGACTAGTCCCTAGGTCCCACTGAAATTTTAGACCATTAAACCCATGGATGCTCCCTTGATATGGACAAAGGTGCGTCTGGGAGGCTCTAGTCGCTCACACAAAAAGACATGGGTGCATCTGGGGACTTTTCCCCTCAGTCCTGTGCCCACGACTCTGGGATTTATGCCACTTTTTCAAGCCCAAAGCCTAGGTCACTGCCCATAACTCAATGACAAGTTTGGAAATTAATTTACACAACAGAACGATGATACATTTGCAAAAACATTGACAAGGTCTAGACTAAACCCCTACTAGCCATGACAATCATTTTGTCAAACATGTAATCTATATGTTTAAACAACATATCTAAGCATATGGGTCTCATACTTACCTGATAATCGCTAAGAAGCATTGTTCCCTTATATCATTAGCTGCATCCTCATCTATTAGGTCATAGATACATTTTTCATTCATTTACAAATCAAAATATGAGGAGATCCATACATCATCACTGTCATAACACATGCTTATAACCAACATAATAACAATAGGAATATCAAAGATACATCAGCCATAGAATCCACATATAAACCAACATATTTACACATAAGATACCAAGGAAAGAACCTCTTATTAAGGAATGCAAAATCCAATTGCTTATGGGACTATCATGTTCCACCTAACCATAGATTGGATGAGTCAATTCTGTTTTCAGCCAATCACCCCCGTGCCATATTCCAAGCATGAATGTGGGACTCAAACCAAAAGAACCAACTAGGGGATCCAGAGGCTAAACCACCACACCCTCATCAATGGAAACCAGGCTTTACTGCAATCCACGCTAGATCATTAGGCCAAAAAAATAAACAAGTAATAACAATCTTTACCATCATCTCCAACATATCACTAGGCTAAAACAAGCATCGATGCCACCGTATTTCTCCATCTACAATGTGAGGAATTTTCCCGTATCCTATTCTCTAGGATTTACCGCAATCCACACTGGACCATTAGGCCCTAACCGAGACTCCAATCTCTGGTCTTTACTGCAATCCACACCAGATCACTAGGCCATAACTGAGACTCCACTCTCTAGGATTTACCATATATCCCATCCCGGTATTACTCGTCCTGATGGAGAGCACCCACCTATATTCTTTACATTATATCCCACCTTCACCAGTCGAGGATTCCTAGGCCCACCGAGGCAACACAAAATCTAGCTTTACCGCAACCCACAGTCTAGTTCAGGGGTTACTAGGCCATGTGTTATTTTATTCAAAGATCCACCTCACTAATCTTTGAATCCATTCGGAAATCTAGCTCAACCAAAACATGAGAACCCCATGACACCATGGCTATTCAAAAATGACAAGGCTGGGCTGCAAACATTGTCACATCTGGCAAAACCTATGCCATGACATCAAAGAGCCACATGCAATACCATGCATACCAAATATAGCAAGGGAATCACACATGCAAATCGATACCTGGAAAGAATCATGTTGTAGTTGCTTGATTCTACTCTTCCTTGCTTGCTTCTTCCTTCCTCTTGCCTTCTTTTCCTTTCTTGATCCAATGCCAAAGTGCTCCAAGAAAATTGTAAGTGTCCAAGAGTGAGTGAGAGAGAGAATAATGAGAGAGATCTAAAATTTGAACTGACAAAAGGTACCCACCGATCCTCAGAAGCCTTTGTATTAATGAGGCTTCTATTTTCTTCATTTTCCATTCTTTTTCCTTCATTTTCCTCATCACATGCAACCTGTGACCTTTCATCTTCATTTTCTCCTAATTTCCATTATTTTCATAAATAAAATGCCAATTAATGACAATTTTTGATGCAAATTTCTTTAGCCATAATAAACCAAGAGAACACCCACACTAGGATGTTTTTCACAACATTCTGCTTGGAATAAGTGTCCCAAAATTCGAGCTTGTTATTTTCATTTATTAACTTTTATTACATGGAATTTTTACCAGGTTACAGAAAACAAAACCAACATACTGCTTATTGGAGCTTTATAACACAACTCATTGTAGTATTTACAATACACACACATACACACACATATCAAACACATTTTATTCAACCAACAAATAAATAAGGATATAATGCATGCATTTGATCAACCATCTCCCAAGTAGCTTCATCGGACCTAGAGTACTTCCACTCTACTTTCACTTCCTCTATTGCTCAGTTCAGGAGCATGTGTTGTTTCCGCTACAATATGCATTGTGGATTTGGTTGGAACTCTCCCCCTAGTTCCACTTTCAATACAGACCAATCAATCACATGATAAACATCTTGTACATATCTTTTAAGCAATGAAACATGGAAAACAACATGGACATTCACTAATGGAGGCAGAGAAAGTTTTTTATGCCACTAGTCCAATCCTATCGAGGATCGCAAAACACCCACCATACCGAGGTGCCAACTTGGCACATGACCCAATCCTCAAGGAGCTCTTCTTGGGATTTATGCACAAGTACACATGCTATCTGACCTGAAACTCCCTGAATGCTCTATGTTGATCCACATAACTCTTATGCTTTTCTTTGTGTTTCATTTAAATTTCTTTTAATAACTTGCATCTCCTACTCCATCTCTACCAACATATCCGGTCCAATCAACACCCTGTTCACTAGATCACTCCAGTTGATAGGAGTATTGCAACTCTTCCCATAAAGAGCCTCAAATTGAATGATCTTCAAAGATTCTTAATACCCATTATTATAATAAAACACCACTAGTGTAAGATACTTCTCCCACTTCCTCTATTGATGCATAACATACATCCTCAACATATCCGCAAGGGTCCTGTTAATCCTCTCTGTCTACCCATCTGTCTATGGATAATAAGTTGTATTTAAAGCTAACTTTGTCCCCAAGCCTGCAAACAACTCCTTCCAAAACTTGGAAGTGAACTTGGAATCTATGTCTCATATAATCTTCTTGGGAACTCCATGCAACCTCACTATCTCCCTGATGAAGATTTGAGCCACTTCACTAGCTAAATTTCTAGACTTTACTGCAATGAAGTGAGCTATTTTTCTCAACTTGCAACCACAACCATGATGGATTCATGTTTTCTCGATGTCTTAGGAAATCCTACATTGAAGTCCATAGAAATGACCTCCCATTTCCATTCTGGAATCAGAATAGGTTGCAATAGACCAACTGGATGCCTGCATTCAACTTTCACCTACTAGCAGTCCAAACACTTGTCAACAAAATTAACTACCTTCTTCTTCAAATTCGGCCAATAGTAGAATTTATTAACAACTGCCAAAGTATTATGGTATCCTAGGTGGCTTGAATATGGCTTGAGATGAAACTATCTCAAAATAAGCTTCTTCACCACACTGTTATCTGGCACATAGATCCTGCTCTTGAATCTGACCAAACCATATGCTATGAGGTGATCTTCCACATCCTTATCATCCTCACCCTGTTGTTGCAATCTCTACTTCAGCTGATGGTACTTCTCATTATAGTTTTTAACCCTGTATAGAAATTACCTACAAAGTAATTCTTAAAAAACAGAAAATATACAATGGCGAGAAAAACGAAACAAATACACAGAGATTTTCCCTTGGATCCCAAAATGGGGACTAGTAGATTGATTTTTCATTGTATTAGTTTCAATGTTACAATACATATATATACATGCCGAAGCATTCATAAGCCCCAATCCATTAACCATGGATTAGAACATAACCGTAGTTCCCTTGACCAAATTTACAAAATACCATGGGCAGAAAACCATCATGCACAAAACCATGTGCGAAACCCATGAACAAAACCATAGTTAGGTCTGCCCATCTAATATAGGGTCCAAAAACTGTTTGTAGTGGGGTTACCACCCCCTACAAACCCCCCAACAGGGGGGGCTGCTACGCCCCCTGTGAACACCCCGCTATACCCAATGCAACTAAGGAGGTACTGGCTGCCCCCCTCTAACCCCCAGCTCCTCACATGAGGCTATTCATTGAAATAATATAACACACAACTAACACTCATCACGTTGCCTTGCATGTAAGATCCACTCATTCAAATTTGTCCCATAAGAGATCACAACTGAAATATGATTCACCTTCACTCTCCTACTGGGAGCATCCACAACCCGATTTTTTTTGCCTTTGATATACCTAATCTCAAAATAAAACTCACTGAGAGTATCCAACCATCTAGATTGCCTTTCATTTGGATTGGGCTGGTCAAACAAGTACCTCAGTCCACTATGATCACTCATCAAGGTGAAATTCTTGCCAAGGATATAATGCCTTCACATCTTTAATGCATGAATAATAGTTGTCAACTCAAGATCATGAGTCACATAGTTCTGCTCATGCTCGTTCAACTTCCTTGATTCATAGCAAAGCACCTACTCTTCCTCCATCAAGGCTCCACCAAGTCCTTCCTTACATGCATGTGTACAAATCAAAATATCCTTTGTAGCTTCATGTTCCAGATTATCCACAGTTTCCAGTTCAGTCTGTCGACATTTCGAACCCCAACGGGGGTCCATCTTCAGGACGCTTCTGAAGGATAGAATGAAATGAATGAAAGATGATGAGAGAGAGAGCGCTAGGAACCTGTATATAAATACACAAAGGAACCCTAAAATGACAGCCGACATTATTCTTTATAAATTCCAGATTTTTAATTATAATTGCCTAATATTCAATTTTATTTTATTATTCAGATTAATTAATCAATTAATTAACATAATTAATTGATATAATTGATAAAATATTTAATTAAAATGTTTAAAAATTAAAAATCAACAATTACTTAGTTTAAGGAGATATTTAAAAATCATTTTAATTTGATTTAATTGTTATTTTATTTTATTTTGATATTAGATTAATGAAATTAATATAGTCTTACTTTATTAGAATAAACTACCCCTATATTAAACCTAATCCCCTAATAATATTTTAATTATATTTTTATAATAGTTAAAATTCTTAAACCCCATTTTTCTTATTTTATTTTATTTTTAATTTATTTTAAATTATTGCAAGAGATTTATTATTAACTGCCAAATTATTAATTATTTAATAATTAGATTATTTATTAATAAATTTCTTAATTATAATATTAGCTAAAAAGATAAATTAATTAAATCTTAGTATCCACAATTTTTAATTTGATTATTTATAATAGATTAATAAATTAAGAAAATTCATTTTACTTTCATATTAAGACCTAATTCACATATTCTATGTTTTTTAATAATCATATTTTATTTAATTTATTTTAATATTTAATTTAATTTGAGCCTATTTATATTAATTAATTAATTATATTACTTTTTAAAATAATATTAAAACCTAACCCCTATTTTATTTTCTATTATTATAATCAGAATTATTTGATTATTTATAATAGATTAATAATTAAGAAAATTCATTTTACTTTTCATATTAAGACCTAATTCACATATTCTATGCTTTTTAATAATCATATTTATTTAATTTATTTTAATATTTAATTTAATTTGAGCCTTATTATATTAAATTAATTAATTATATTACTTTTTAAAATAATATTAAAACCTAACCCCATTTTATTTTCTACTATTAATCAAGAATTATTTTAATAACTAATTTATTTTAATAACTAATTTAGCCCTTAATTTAATTTAATTTTAATAACTAATTTAGCCCTTAATTTAATTTTAACTTAATTAATTAAACCTTAATTCAATTCAATTTAATTAATATAATTAATTAAATTTAATTTTGGGCTGCCTTTGCTTTTATGAGTATTATAATTCTTGATTCTTATAACCTTACTAACTGTACTGCTTGTCGAATTAATGTTATTAATTAATGTGCTGGGGATATTCGAACCAGGGGCAGCGTAGGAAGCATTATTACCAAAGTCATTCTGCCCCACCGTATTACCTGCGCTGCTGTTGTATTCCTGGCCAGCGTTAATCATCGAATCCTCACTTGAGCCTGCGTTAACCAAGCCTGTGTTAACGTTTTTGAAGTTGCTGATCCTGTCATTGATTCCAAAGGTGCTAACACTGTCCTTTTTAATCATCGAATCCTTATTGTATTCCTGGCCAGCGTTAATCACCGTATCATCACTCGAACCTGCGTTAACCAAGCCTGTGTTAACGTTTTTGAAAGTGCTGACCCTGTCATCGGTTCCAAAGGTGCTAACGCTGTCCTTTTTAATCATCGAATCATCATATGAACCTGCGCTTGAACCAGAGTTAATGTTTTTGAAAGTGCTAACGTTGTCATCGATTCCTGTGTTAACGATGTCTTCATTAATCACCGCATTGTCATAAGAACCTGCGCTTGAACCTGTGTTAACGCTTTCACAAGAGACACTGTCTACTTGGGCTAACGCTGTCACCATTTCTCTTCCCTCAGTATTAATACATTGCTCCTTATCAAGATCTGCAATTTTCAAAACTGGATCATTGATAAGAAAATGCTTCAACTTATCAAAGCTAGATGCTCACTCAAAAGTCCATTCAAACTTCTTTCCTTTTCTCTACAAAGATGTGATAGGATATGCAATCTTGGAAATTTTCTTGATGAACCACCTGTAATAACCTTCTAATCCCATGAATTACTTGACTTCATCCACATTCCTTGGAGTTGGCCACTCCATAACAACCTTAATATTTTCCAGATCCAATGTTATCTGTTCCTTGGAAACAACATGTCCCAAGTAATGAATCTGAGACTGAAAGAAACTGCACTTAAGGAGCATGACATATAACTTATGCTCTCCCAATAATATTAATATTACTTCCAGGTGTTTTGCATGCTCCTCCTCATTATTTGAACGTACCAATTTATCATCAACAAAAACTATCACAAACTTATCTAGATAAGGGTGTAACACATTTTTCATCAAACACATGAAGGTGGTTGGAGCACTGGTAAGACCAAAAGGAAGCACCACAAACTAATAATTCCCATACCTTGTACGAAATGTATTCTTGTAGATGTCTTCCGCTTTTATGCACACTTAATGGTATCCTGATCTCATATCAATACTGCTCCTTCCTTCAGTTGATTGAACAAATCTTCAATCTGTGACACTGGATACCTGTTCTTGATATTCACCTTATTCAACTGCTTTTAATCAATGAACAATTTGAGAGTATTTTCCTTCGTTACAAACAACACTAGTGTACCCCAAGGAGACACACTTGGCCCTATGTATCCATTATCAAGCATCTCTTTAAGTTGCAACTTCAATTCCACCAACTATGGAGCGCTCATCCTATACGGTGGCTTAGATGCTTGTGTTTCTCCTAGTACTAACTCAATGGAGAAAAACACCTCTATATGAGGAGGCGGCACTAGAATCTCTGTTAGAAACACATCCTGAAACTGATGCAAGACAGGATACTTCATCATCCTCGTCTTCCTTCCTTTTATCACTAGAAACATGAACTGCAAATAATACATACCCTTTCTTGCAGCTGCACTTATTGATGTAGGATTTTTCTTATTGATGTACCCTTTTTATTATAATACATAACCATTCTTATTGATGCAGGATTTTTCTTTCCCTGCAAGGTTCTCTTTTCTCCCTCATCATCTAGATACTCAATGGTATTCTCATAACGATCTACCTTATTCTTATGGATAAACACTCAATCCATGCCCAAAAGCATGCTATGTGAACCCAAAGGAAGCACATTTAGGTGTGTTGTTGTAGACATGCCATTAAGTGCACATGCACAAGATCTCACACATTGATGAACTCTTCTCTTGGTCCTTGTAACAAACTGCACCAACCAAGATTATACATGCACTTCTTTATTCAAACCATACCAGTCCACCAGGTGAGAGCTAACATAGCTATAATTAGATCTAGGATAAATCAAAATGGAACCAACTTGATCAGAAAATTTACCTTCCATATCAATAATAGATGCTTGATGGTATGCCTTCCTGTTATCAGGTGCTACATAGATTTAGAGAATTCTTTGACCTACATCCCCAACTTTTTGTGCCTCCTAAGCACTATAAATTTGTGGCCTACACGCCTGGTAGAATGGACAATCCTTCTTGCGATGGTCTTTACCATAAATCCAACACTTCAATTGTTCCCTACCACCGCCTTTATTCTGCTTCTCTATAGGCTTAGACCCATGTCCTTTTTCAACTACATTAAACTTCTTGTCAAGAGCCACATTTTCCTTCTCACCTACATCCTAAGATCTTTCTCACTTCTTAATCCATTTTCCTTTAGTTTTTTCATTACTCTTCCAGTCACACTTGAACTTAGGCTTATGCTTTGACTGTTCATAACAATGCTTCAACTTTCTAATAGCTTCCTCCAATGACTGAGGCTCATTAAACTCAATCTGATATTTGAATGATAATGACAATCCACTTATGAACCTTTGGATCTTTGCTTTCTCATCCTTGAGATAGGGCACATATCTCAACAACTCTAGAAATCTGGTTGTGTACTATTTATTTATCATGGAACCCATCTTGAGCTCATAAAATTCCTTTGTCTTTCCATCATAATGCCTCTCACAAATGTACTTCTTCCTTAAGAGGCTTTCAAACTCATCCCAAGTCAAATTATCTTCTCTAATGTCTCTGAAATTCTTAACATATTCCCACCAAATATATGTTTTTCCCTTAAGGCTGAAGGTAGCTATCTTGGCTTTCTTTTTCTCTGAGTAATCATGCAATCTAAAAAATGTCTTCGTCCCAACCAACCATGCTTCTCCATCTTCTGATCTCTTCATTTCCCCATCAAAAGTAGGAGGCTTGGATTTTTTGAATTCCTCTAGCAAGTACTTGCTCCTCCTATGATGTTGGCGATGATGGTGATAATGTCTCATGAAAGAAGATTTAGAAAATAATCCATATGTACTAAAGGATTCTCTACCTTTTATTGTGTCATCATGGTCCAGTTTGTACCTTTTCTGCTACCTAATTCCATCCACTCCATTAGTCCTTTCCTCTTTTCTATCTCCATGATTGATCAGCAATTGTCCTTACTTTTGCAACTCTAAAAGGCTCTAAATAATAACTATATTAACTTCAGTTTGATTTTCTTGAGATTTGCAAGTATTTCCTATGCCTCATCAACCTACTATTATTTGCTTTACAACTTCTAATCTCTACCCTTAGAATACTCAATGTATATGCTAGATCAAGAGAATATTTCTCTCCTTCCTACTCAACTGACTTCTCCCTTTCCATTGATTTCACTTCGGGCCTGTACAAGGAGTCATGTGAACTATAATCCACCATTTTTCTCTTCATCATTGGTGTTCTATTGTCCTATAAACATATCATGTTTGATAAACCAAATATAATACATAATCAAAATCATACCTCAATGTATCTTAGGGGAGGCTATCACATCTGCATAAGTTAGTCCATATTAACACAATATATAATAATAGAAACACCATACCAATATCATGTATGAATCAAGATGATAATACAAAACTGAAATAATGATTGCATGCATGGTAACCATAACCATTTGAATTTACCCAAGTTCCAACGTTTTAAACCTCTCTTTGATGTAACACTAGTATCAGAGAAAGGTTTACAGGGAATCTCTCATACCACCTTGCGACTCCCCATCTCACATCTACTCGCTTTTATAAGCTCCCCATGGTAAATATGAGTTGAGAGTTACTATACATGACTTGATATCCAAGTTCCAGTTATGGAAGTGGGGCCTAACATCCTTAACTATATTGTAACCTCCTAGGAACACTTGATCACGTAGATCTCAGACAACATCCATTGATCAACCTTTCCTGGATTGGAACGTCCATTTTCACCCACCTCACAACCCATGCACACACATGAAGACTAGTTCATGCGGCCAAAAGTCTCCAACCACACACACAACTCACCCTCCATGTAACTACAACTAAATTTTTTGGGATCTAATAGTGTGGCCAGAAGCCATGTTTTGTATTTTTAGGGCTAGTCTACAAGCCAACTGCCCATAACTCCCTAAAACTTCCAGAGCTTCCTATAGGAGTCTTCTTTCACTGTTCTTGACTCAATCCATACTCAAACTTGTCCAATACATATGACAATCAATTAATCAAACACTTTGTAAACATAGTACCTATAGGTCATGAATGCATGTATGTACAATAACTCATTAACTTCATGAGAGAATCATCAATAAGGATTTATTCCCTCTCGTACTAGCTACAACAACATACATTAGCTCATGCATTCATATAAGATAACCAAGATCCCATCAAAACATATATTGGATCCATAACAAGAGCACATCATAAAATGATAAATATACCATGCATGTAACCAACATTTAACCATAATAGAACTAGGAAAAACCAGCCATAAAATCATACATCAAATCAGAACTTGTGCTCATTAATCTCAATAAGAATCAACACATAATAACATATGCAAATTCCAACTAAGTCAAGGACTTCCATGTACCACCCAACCATAGATTAGCCTGAATCAAATATTTTTTTAGCCAATCACCCCCGTGCCGTATTCCAAGCATGAATGTGGGATTTCATATGATAAACCAAATATAACCAAACATGTAATCTAGAGGTTAAACCACCTACACCCTTAAGCCACCATGATCTCACCTAAATCCGTTCATAGATCACCAAAACTAACACAAGATTTGATGCCCAAGAATATGTTCACCATACCGAGAGGAATTTTCATGTCTCCACCCACCTATCAAGGGCTTCTCGGGGAAAACCATCTCCAGCCTCAACCCTTGGGATTTTCCTGAGAACACCTCACCCAGATCCAAAATATTTCATTAATCCACAACTCAACCAAGAATGAATCCCAACACACCATGCCTATCCACGAAATGGAAAAGGCAAGACTGTAACCACTGCTAATCCAGGAAAGTCCCATGCCAGTGATAACAAAATAATCATGTAAACAAAATTCATGCACCATGCATTCAAATCCTTTCAAGGAAATCACACATGCAACATGTTACCTGCAAAATCCTCTTTTTGTAGTTGCTCTTCCAACCTTCTTCTTGCACTCCCTTGCTTTCCTTTTGCTTTCTTGCTTGTGTCCAGGTGCTCTTTTTCTCCAAGTCCAAGTGAGAATGCCTCAATGTTTGAGTGAAAGCTAAAATGTCCAAGAGTAACCAAAAGTGTATGATTCAAAGAGTAACTAAGAGAGATTCATTGGATGTTTTCTCTCTCCTTTTATTTCCTTTTCCTTCAATTTATTTCATTTTCCTTTGCATACATATTCTTGTATCTTCATCTTCTTTTTCTTCTATTTTCCTTTATTTCTTGAATTAATTGCCATTTATTTCCCTTTTATCTTTTGCCAATGCCAATGTTAATTTATCCAATAATTAACCACAAGTGCTGCCTATTGTAATGTTTTTCCCTCCATTTAGCTTGGAATATGTGTCCCATGACCTTTGTCTTATTTTTCCTTTATAATGTCTTTCCATTTACATGGAAAATCAACCCAGGTTGTTACATGAAGTTAACTAAATCAACAATATCTTTCCTTTACTTGGGTCCTTTATTGGCTTTATGGAAAGATCTGAAACCTATATGCCTGTTATAACCCTTATTTTTAAAATATTTGAGGAGATGGGATTTTCCCCCGTCAAAGTGACTCTTGTAAGAAACCCTAAGAGCTTGGGTATCTAGTGTGTTAACAACACCAAAATTTTGCGCTAGATAATGATGAGAACTTGCATGAAGGTATTGCTTAGTATGAGTTTTTTAATGGAAAAATTGGTGAGAAAATGAACCATCTCCTTTCTTAGAAACAAGAACATCAAGGAAAGGAAGGTTGTCATCGACTTCTGTCTACATCACGAACTTAATGGATCAGATTGACTATCAGGATGTAAAAGGAAAGAATCCAACTTGTCATGACCATGAGGTGAATTGATGAAGGTATCATCAACAAACATCTTCCAAAGCTTCAAGCAAAGAGGGGCAAAAGCCAACGATCTCGATTCATGGCCTTCCATGAATAGGTTTGCGTCAACCAGGGAGTGTGGAGAACCCATGGCTACTCCACAAATCTGTTCATAGAATTCACCTTGGAAACTGAAAAAAGTGGAGGTGATTCATAGACCGACTAACTTGGTAGTATCAATGATTGATTATGCGATTAATAACCTACATCGCTTCATTGTTAGTGATATAAGTAAAGAGAGAGACGATGTCAAAGCTGAAAAGAATATCCCTAGGATCAAGGTTAATATCATTAACAAAGGAAGAAAAATCCTTAACAAAGGATTATTGTATGGCCAACAAGGGGCGTGAGACTTTGTGCTAAAAAATTCGCAAGGGCATAAGTGGGCCCACCTATGGTCTTGACAATGGGTCTAATGGGGGCCCCATCTTTATGGATTTTGGGAAGCCCATAGATCTTAGGGGTGAGGGGGTTTCTAACAATAAGCCTCTTTTTGATAGGGCTAGATATGTTACTAGAATTAATAGTTGACACAACCTCTTTGCAAAATTTCTTAATAGGGTTCTTATTTAACTTTTTGTAGCTGCCAAAAAGCATTGTTGTGATTAATCCATAAGAGTCATTCTCGTAATATTTTCATTAGTATACACATATCTAAGGTTGATATTTATCTCCAAAGTAGTTATTCTCTTTTAATTAAATTCATTAATTTAGAAAAAACATATGGGTCAGTGTCATATGAAATGAGTTATGGTTTTTCAGCCATGTTGTATTGACCATTGTATTCTCTCATGGTATTGTAACAAAGCGTGATTAAGAAGATCGTGATAAAGTGGAGGTGAATCTTTATGGCTAATAATCTTGTTCCATGTTTTTTTTAGACGTATATATGTTTAACTTATATGTTGATTCTTTTAATCATTAATAATAATAATTTTAAGTAAAATTATAATTTATTTTTTTAAGTCATGAGATGTGATAATTTGATGCTTCTTATGGATTATGTGTATTGGCGTTTATTAGCCATTTGATTTATATGGAAGTGCTAGTCTATCTATATAATTGCTATTAAAGTATTTAACTTAAAAGACATATTGAAATATTTTATCTATACCTTACATTGAAATATTTTTAAACATATGCTTTTTAATTATTTTAAAATTGAATGAATTACACATTTATCACGCAACTCAAAAAACTTTTAATTTTTTACTTTTAATTACTTTTAATTTCGAGAGGATTTCTTCAACCTGGTCTTTCCAGCTTTGAGAGAAGATTTGAAAGTGTGTCCAGTCTCATAGCAGGGCTAATCCATAGTTTGTGCTCAGGTGTAGTTAGGGCTCAATAGCTTTATTTTATTAGGAAATCTCATGTTGAAATCCATTTTCACACGATTGCGAGCATATGTGGGCTATAATATTTTATGTGTTTACACAAATGCTAGCATATGTGGACTATAATATTTTATGTTTTCGCTTTAGGAATAGGATCTACCTAATGCATTACCAATTGAAGTCAAAGTGGCAAGATTTCCCATATGAGGATCAAAAGAGGGGAACGGCTACATAGAGATCCATGCACTACCCCAGAACCCTTGACCATAATCTAAAATTAGCTCATGATCACCAACTTTGTCAAAAATTGTAATAAAAAAACATCTTGCCAATGTTATAATCTGTAGAGATGAGAGGAGGCTTCTAATTCTCAGTAGCTTACATTGAAATATTTTTAAACACATGTTTTTTAATTCTTTTAAAAGTAAATGAATCACAGATTTATCATGTAATTGGAAAAAAAAAATAGAATTTTTTATTTTTAATTACTTTCTCTATATATATCAAATTGATATTATTTTATTAAAGTGTGTGTGCGTGTGTGTGTGTGTATATGTATATATATATATATATATGTGTGTGTGTGTGTGTGTGTGTGTGTGTGGTATTGAAATATGTTAGTTAATATGGATATTCAAATGTTTTATTTAAAGTTTACATTAAAAATACTTTTATAAATGAAAGACATTACACATTTTAACTACACATTTTCTTCTTATTGAAAACAGTTTTTTTTCAACTACTTTATTTTTTTTATATACAAAAATGATATATAATTATGTTACTTAATATGGACATTGAAATAAAGACTTAATAATTATTTTTCATACTAAGCTATAATATCCATAATGTTATTAATTTCTCTCTCTCTCTCTCTCTCTCTCTCTCACACACACACACACACACACACACACACACACACACACACACATATATTAAAGTTGATATTTCTTTTATTAAGCAAATAATTTAAAGCACATGAGATTTTAATTTAATTATAAATAATTATTAAGTGGTTGGTAGGGATTTAACCAAAACATGATGTTCTAGAATAAACTTATAGTACTCATAAATGAAAGGTTGAAACTTATCTTGAAAGTAGTTATGTTATTTTCACCCTTTTAATTAAATTGATAAATTGAAAAGAAAAAGACATAAGTTATGGTTTATTGGGCATGCTATATTGATAAGTCGTGGTAGTGGCCTATGTATTGTAACAAACTGTTTTTATAGTTTAAGAATCTCGATGATAAAGTGAGGGTGAATTTACATGGTTAAGAATCTTGTTACATGTTTTTCTCTAATGTATATATGTGTAACTTATATATTACAATGAAACACTTACCTCATGATACATATCAGATTCACAAAATTAAAAAAATCATTAAAAGTAACTAAATTATATGTTTATTTTAAATTATTATTAAAAAAATTGATACAAATTTATATTAATAAAACTGGGATCGACCAAAATTGATACATTTCTATTGAGAACTAGAATTGCCAAAATTCCTTGAAGGTTTGGGTTTAGAGCATGCACGATCAACCCAAAACCTTGCATAGGGATGCCCCTCTACTAGGAATTTGATTCCATTCAAACTAAAGACTTTCCAAACAACCCCTAAAATCTAGATATATTTGCAACCAATTCCTTGCCTAATTTTTTGCTTTGAGTTACTTTTTGTCTTTCTAGGAGAGTTACTTTTCGTCTTTTTTCTCACTTGGGTCCAACCCAAATTTTCTGTTGATTTTGGAGAATCACCCCTTTTTGAGGAAATCCTACTATCAAATTCCTTCTTTTGGTCCAAAGAAGAGAGTACCACTTCTGCCTGGTCTGCCCATGAAGGAGTCTTCCTGCTGAAATTTGTTGAAGTCGTCGCACCCTGAGGTTGTTACTATGGATTTGCTCTTATCCAAAATTAGAGGGTTTCTCGTGATAGTATTTTTCCTTGTGGCAACTTTAGAGAGACTGGAAAATTACTTGCATTTTCTGCTACATCGAATACCACCACTTCACTACTTGACATTGAATGGTTCATGGTTGGGACCATTGGTTCCTGAGGAGGATCATTCCTGGGCTCTGATAATTTTGTACCCTTTTTCCCATAGGATTCATTGTAGTGAATGAGAGGGGAATCCTCCTTTGAAATTGAATAATTATTGAAATTTGTGCATTCCCACCATCTTGGTTTTTGAGAAGAGTTCTTTGACTTGGTCTTCCCATCTTTGGGACAAGATTTGAAAGTGTGTCTAATCTCATAGCAAACTCTACAACAAAAAGAGACATTTTCTATAGAAATTATGTTGTAGATTTGCAACTGCTCATGAAGTTTTAATTAAAATCACAACACACAAACCTACTCTATTGCTTTGTGGAAAGTAATCCATAATCTAGAACAAAAATTTCAGACATGCAATAAGAAATAACACACGTGCACATAATATTTTTCTTTGGGAAAGCAATCTGCTAAAAACCCCAATGTCTGCTTGCATTAAACTGATGAATAAAGATGTATTACAATTGCTTTGCTCAACTGAGCACAACCTGCAAGTGCATAACCTATCTCTCTGCTCACTGAGAAGCTTTGAACCAAACTTAGTCAATTTCTACCTCTGCTTGAGCCCCTATTTCCCTGCGTAATTCATGAGGAAATATGCCCTTATTAATCGAGAGTTTCCTCCAAAATGTTTGCGCAATTAGGGTTGATCACCTGACCTCATTCAACACCTATACACTCAGCTAGTTTACAACTACTAGTTAACTGCCTTGGAAACTCCACCACAACTGGTAAACTCGTATTATTTGCATGAATGAGCTAATTATTAGTTGATTGATCAGTTGACTAGATTATCTATGAGTTAGATTGATGTCCCACTACCTAACTGGCCACCAACTAGTTCTATTAATTGAGAACCATTTTTACTGATTATAATTGAAATTAACTCAACCTAGGCTCCTAAAATTTAGTAATAACTATATACAATTAAACTTCATGCCCCTAACTCAAATTAATTGAGTAAAATAGGTGACACAAGCCATGTCACACAAGTTAACTACATCCAAGTTTTTTGCTGATATGGAAATTCGAATTTTCTCAATTTAATCAAAGAAAAATAATTTGAGAATTTTTTGCTGCATTTTTCAACACTCCCTCTTAGTAAGAAAGGGATTATCAACCACCCCTATCCTGCACCTATGTAATGTACTGCATGATCTCACTGTTGTTGTTGCTACTTCAACAAATACAACTAAGAAGCATAAAAAAAACTGAATCATTTGTGTCTGCAACTATCTATTGGGAAACTTGTGTTGTTGCTGACTCTGATACTGAGTCTCCAGCTCTATTGTCAACACTTCTCTACACTCCTCAATATCTGACCGACACTAATCCTCCTGCTACTGAATAACGTGGGTCCCTGTAGCAAGGTAATGATCCATGAGGAGAACACCTAAATGGACCCTGCCTAAATTTATGCAATTATGGGGCTACAGATCTACATCATTGCACTTCACTCCTAGAGGTATGGCTGAAATTTCTCCCTCTACCCACTTGGCTCGAAATATCCCCCCACTGGAGGTGTCTGCTTGAGTGTATGTCTCCACTTTGCCTCCTCTATTCCCCTCTATTTGTAGCTGATCCACAACTTCCTGAGGCTCGTCCCGAGGCTCGATTTTGAGAGGTCTATCTTGCTCCCTCTCAACCATCATATCTCTAATCTTTGTCTTTATCCTCAAGGCTATACATGCATCTTATACCTCAGGTTTATATAGGTTCTTGACTGAAACCTGATTTTCTTGACCTGTCCAGTGGCTATGTGTCTCATGAATGCTTTCCCTTTGTTGAAGATCACATCATAACCACGGTCGTCCAAAACTGCTACATAGATGAAAGTTTTCTTTAGGCCTGGAATGAACATGACATCCTTGAGTCAGAGAGGGGATCCTAACTCCCTCTGAAAGGTGATTGTACCTATCATAGTCGCACTATACCTTCTTTCTCCTCCACGTCACTTAAAAACCCTCTACGCCCTGTCATGTGGAACGATGCACCTGAGTCCAAGTACCAAACACTCCCCATCATTGTGTTGGCCATGCATCTAATAAGGGTGAGGTCAAGATCAAAATGTGAAGCCAAGGCTTCACCTGCTGCTCCTATTGCAGGCTCCTTCTTGCTATACTTTTTGTGTGGACACTTCATAGCATAGTGCCAACATTCATGACAAATGAAGAATTTAATTTTGGACAAGTATTTCTTCTTACCCCCTTAGCTGGATCCAACCTCATCTTGGGAATTCTTTCCCTTTGCCTTCAATCCTTTGTTAACTATAAGAAAGTCCTCTTCTGCTTCTGTGGATGAACTTCCATATCTGGTATTCCATCTTATCTCTTCTTGTACCAAATCATACCATAAGTGTTCCCAATTTAGTAATTTTTCCCTCCCGTTCACTGAATCTTGGTAGTTATGCCATATTTTGGGAAGGCCTAGAAGAGTTGGGCTTACCAAGTCATCTTTTGCAACATTAACACCAAACCCACCAATTTCATCATGAACTTGTGTGAATCTGCTCAGATTCTATGGAATAGTGTCATTCTTCTACATCTTGATATTTCGAAGTTTATCCTTGGGCACCAATTTCCTGTGGTCACTGCTATTCTCGAACAACTCTATTAGTTCGTTCCACATTGTGAAAGGAGTTTCTTTCCCATGGAGATTTGAGATAATGTGGTCTCACACTCCCTCTAAGATTATTCTCCTTGCCTTGGCTACATATTTCTTCCATTAGGCTAAGTATTGTGCATCAGATGCCCGTGGTTTTGCAATGTATTCCTTTACATATTATAGAAATCCATTTTCATCCAACACCACTTCCATGTGATCCCTTCATGAAATGAAATTAGATCTGCCTTCCAAAGCATACTTTAGTCTCATCCCATTGAAGGTACTATTCCCAACTATGAAGAGATCCTGCTACACTGAACTGCAAATTTGAACCTCTTGAGAAACAACTTCAAAATTCTTGTTCTAATGTGAATCATGCTCTGATACCATGTAGAAATTATGGTTATATTTTCAATTTCTCATGAAGTTTTAATCAAAAGCACAAGAAACAAACCTACTCTATTGCTTGGTGGAAAGTAATTCACAATCTAGAAAAAAAATTTCAAACATGCAATAAGAAATAACACAAATGCACACAATATTTTTCTTGGGGAAAGAAATCTGCTAAAAACTCCAATGTCTACTTACATTAATATTATGAATAGAGATGTACTGTCATTTCTTTTCTCAACTAGGCACAACTTGCAAGTGCATTACCTATCTCTCTGTTCACTGAGAAGCTATGACCTAGACTTCGTCAATTTATGCCTCTACTTGAGCCCCTATTTCCTTGTGCAATTCTTGAGGAAATATGCCCCTATTAATTAGGAATTTCCTCCAAAATTCTTGTGCAATTCCTCAAGGTTGATCACCTGACCTCATGCAACACCTGTACATTCAACTAGTTTACAATTGTTGGTTAATTTCCTTGGAAACTCCACCACAACTGGGAAACTTGTATTCTTTGCATGCATGAGCTAATTATTAGATGATTGATCAGTTAACTAGATGATTTCTGAGTTAGACTGATGTCCCACTACTTAATTGACCACCAACTAGTTTTATTAACAATTAGAACTAGTTTAATTGATTATAACTGAAATTAACTCAACCCAAGCTCCTAAAATTTTAGAATCACTACATACAACTGAACTTCATGCCCCTAACTCGAAATAACTGAGTAAAATAGGTGAAATAAGCCATGTAACACAAGTTAACTATATCCAAGTTGTCTACTAATGTGAAAATTCGAATTTTCTTAATTTAATCAAGGCAAATTAAAATTGAGAATTTCTAATTGCATTTTTCAACATTTTCATAATTTAGAGTTTGCACCCAGGAATAGCTGGGGACAATTAATTCTATTTTAGTAGGAAATCCCATATTGAAGAACATTTCCACACAAATGTGAGCATATGTGGACTTCATATAATATTTTTTTTCTTCACTTTGGCAATAGAATCTGCCTAAAGAATTACCAATTGAAGTCAAAGTAGTAAGATTCCACATATGCAAAGGGAAATTAGGAATCCTTACCCAGATCAGTCCAGTTGAAATTAATGTTGAGAGAGGATCAAAAGAGCGAAATCAGGGATGCATAGAAATCCTTGCACTACTCCAGAACCATGGAACAAAATATGAAATCAACTCATGATCACCAGCTCTGTCAAAAATTGTAATGAAAAAACCTCTTTCCAGAGGTTAAATGTCTAGATCTGTAGAGATGAGAGGCTTCCAATGCTTAGTAATCCATGAATGGAAGTAAAAAGTATTTGTTGACGCACCATTGAGCCTACAAATTATACTTTCCTCAAAGAAACACTTTGCTTTTCTTAAGACCTCATCCCCTGAGGAAATCTCTATCAAGGGAGGTTCATTGACTGCAACATTTTAAAACTAGAGGATGGGTGATTGATAGCTGCAAATTTTACAATGTCATAGAATGATTAAGTGGGAGCTTGATGAGATCCCACTTGACTTGGAGGAGAGGCGACACCCTTATCACCAAAAAATGGAATAGAGGGCATAAATGATTCATTTGAGAAGGAGGCAGAGGAAACAATCCCATTAACAACAATAAGGACAATGGTCGAAAATGATTGTGGAGTTGCCACTAAGAAGTAGGAAGACTCTTCCCCATTACTGATTCATATTTCCAGCCGACGATTCCAAAATAATTACATCTACCAACATAATGAAATATTCATTAAATAAAAAGACCATATCAACTATAGTAAAATAACACAAATAAATATACATATTGGTTAGCATTAATTAAAAACAATATTGATATTATAGCCTAATATGAAGAATATGTGTAATGCCTTAAGTGATTTGAATGTGGTTTATACATTCCAAAATAAGAATGTTTACTGGTGTAATTAATTCCTTTATAATTCTTAATAATTATTATTAAAATAGATATATCATGAAGTGTTTTGATGAGTATCATGGATTGATGCCTATAGACTTTTAAGTTTTAACCATTTAATTTATATGTAATTAATTCTTTTTTTTTATAAGCTTGGTGGGAATACATCTTCATCATATCTAGGTTATCAACCTGATCGAGGCAGGGAATTGAACCAATGACTTCACATCAAGGAGTGCCTTAACAGAGTACCTAATCACTATCTATCCAAGACCTCGTGGACATAACTAATTCTTTTCATATTCAATACTTATTATTATTTAAATAGAGTTATAATTAAATTAATTTTTATGATTTATTTATTTAATTTCGGCAATATGAAATGTATAATGAAGTAAGTGTTTTGATGCTTATCATGGATTGATACCTAATGATATTTATCGACCATAAAATTTATATGGCCGCACTAGTTTTTATTTTAAAATGGACATCTGTAAACTCTATGTATTAACTCAAAAACAACAATGACACTAACCAAATATGTATATTTATATTTTGTTTTTGACTATCTTTTTTTTTGACAAATAGCAAGGAGTTGGAGAACATTGTTATGGAGAAGTCTCGTAAGCATACATGGGGAAAAGCGTTGGGTAGAAAGAAGAAGCACTATGTTCAAGAATTAAACCCCACTTGTGATATCCAACAAAAATAATACATTGGAGCTAGCATTCCATGGAGAGAAAAGATTATTATTGCTCAATTAAGAACCAACTCGCATAAACTTCGGTGTGAAACGAGACAATGACAAAGACCTAAAGAAGCTTGGGAAGAACATGTGCGTATTGTTTTTACTTCTGTGGCAGCGGAATCAGAAAAATATTTCATTTTGGAATGTGATGCTTTTAGAGACATCAGAGACAGTTATGACAATATGTTAACATTGGTCGCTTGGCATTGTCTTTTTAGTGAGGGAACTGTTATAAGGTTGGGTCAACTCATCATCAATTTGAATAAGAAAATGATTGAATTGCAAAAGGAAAAAAGTAGGGAGGTTGGTGTGCCCATAAACCATTTTTAGTCTCGTGGACGTTAAAATATCATTCATTCATTCATTTAGTGAATATTTTATTTTTATTTCAAAAATAATACATCTCAACTTCAAGTTCAACATGAAAGTACTAACACATTTCCCTCATATTGAATTGTAGAATAAACCTCTCTGCCTAATTAGATTTTTAATAATAGATTGTTTTATTGATTTTTATATTGAAAATACATATACTAATTTATGGTTATATTGATTTTTATGGTTTAAAAGTGTCACTGATTTTTTTTTGAATAATTATTTAATATTATGCCCAAATGGGGGTGTTAATATGGATGATATGGAGGCTTTGAAGGCAGTTCCTTCCACCCCCTAGAGGTCACGTGCATTTAAAGTTAGGGAGTGAAACCTTCCGTCGCATGGATTCGCATGCAATAAAATAGTTGGCAATTGCAATTTATTTATTGTTGCATGAATGTTTTGGATTATGCTTGTGGTGGTTTGAGTGGAGGCGAGGGCTAGTCCTCGGCCTCCCATTGCATGTTATCTATTCTAGTTGCAACATTGGGGTGCTTTGGGTCCTGGTGTGGGTCTGTAGTTGAAGTTGAAGGAAGTAAAATAGTTGGTCCACGTGGGAATCGAGAGATGCAATAGAGCTTCCTTGATGAACAAGTATGTTCATGGTTATCTGGTCAATTTCCTTTATTGTCTAGCTATTATTCTTTTCAAGAGCTTGTTTCCCGAGTCTATGTTGTTAGAGCTAGTGTGTCCATGTGTTGAATTCCACTTTGTCTGCTGAAAGTGATTGAGGGAACTTAATAGTATGTTTGTGCAGTTGTCTCCAGGGCATCTTGATTTTGCGTATATTGGAGGATGAGTTTATAGTCTTAATGAAAAGTTTGGGGTGCCTCTTTTTCAATTTCATTAATAGGTTGGCTAATTTGTTCTTGGTGATTTACTATTGTAACTGTCTATCTATCTCAAGCTTCTAGGATTTTTTGTTTTATCTAAGTTTATTCCATAGTTTCATGGTATTGGGAGTGGGTCATCCATCGAGGGTGTTGCAACCTCTGTTGTCCCTACAACTACCCTGAATTCTCCTTCCTTATCGTCCTGTGGAAATTTCGAGATGAATTATCACTTTTCAAGCAAAGTCGTGGAAATTCTCTACTTCAGAGGACATGTACATCAAAAATAAAAAAATATGAAGCGGCGTTGGGCAAAGAAAACCTTGAAATCAAAATATTAATCTTCGGCCGGCAGGATGCAAGAAGCGTAGGCATTTTCCCGTCTTTCCCGTGCATTAAATGGTCTAAAGCGAACGCAGACAGAGAGATTTGACATCTTTAAAGCCTGTCACAGAGGCTTTAAGAAGCGGTGGCTTTTTGCAGCAAAGATTTTTTTAGAAAAAACTTGCAAGAGTCAATGTTCTAGCTGGAATCTGCTTTCTTAACTGAGATTCGTTGTTCTCTGGTTCAACTCTGTGGCTGGTTCATATTTTTTAAAGTTAAATAATTAAATTAAGTTGCAAAAAAAGTTATTTATAATTTTTGTAGCTAGTGTTTAAATGTGAGAGTTAGTTTATAAGTTTCAAATTTCAATAATTAAGCTTAAGTGGCCGGAATTTTAGCTATCTAACCCATTTAACTTTTATATGAAAATTTCAATTTAAATTTTTTATTAATTTAAATTAATTTTTAATTATTTAAAAAAACCATTAATAATGGGAAAAAATGTATTTATTATTTTTTTCTTATTAAACCAGTTATAAACTTTTAAAAATAATTATTTAATATGTAATTTTTGTATTACATTCTTTACCTAAATTATTGCAAAATACTAAATATCCAAAAATATTATATAGTATAATTACATAATATAATAATACAAAATATCAAATATATTACCTAATATAATAATAGATAGGTTTTCCATCATCATTTTAGATCAATTATTTTATTAATTAATTTTTAATGGATTAATATTAGTTTATCATAATTAAATTAAATTTCAGTTTTAATTCATTAATGTATATATTTTATTTTAAAAAATTTAAAATAAATGATTGAGGAGCTTAGGCTCCATTTTAGTTAAAAGTAGGTTCAATTCTCAATGTATTTGTACACTAACTTTGCTTAAAAAGTTATGAAACAACATATTTTGGAGTTTGAGTTTTGTTCTAATACACCAAATGATTATTGGTTCAACTATCTAACCAAATTATGTTGTTGACAAGAAGGCTTTAGGTTATAAGTTCAAATTTAGACTTTTCCTTAGAGGTTAATATCTATTATGAATAGTGTATTAACCTTTATTGAAAATGGTGATTGAGCACTCATCCATTTAAATATTCTAAAGAAAAATAAGACTTCTATAAGGTTTTTCTTTAAATTTTGTGTGTATTTGTGAATTTCATTGTTCTTATATAAACATTTTAACTAAAAAAGAAAAAAATAAAATGACATTAATATAAAATAAAAATTTAACATAAAATATGCTATAGTCAAAACTACTTATAATATTTATAATAATATCAAAATCAATATTTTAATATTATTATAATAAAATTAATAAATTAAATAAATATTAACATAATCTAATTTAGTGTGATAAAATATTCAAAGTGTTTTAAATTTTATATAAATATTTTAAAATCAATCTAGTGAGGAGATTACTCTACTACATACTTTATTTGCTTGAAATAAATACTTTATTTGCTTGAAATAATCTAAAAGCTATTGAGAATTACCACATGCCCTCGTATGCCATTTCAAGGAAAGCGTCGAGAAAATAAAGAAAATTTTGTATTTCTCAATTTTTTTTTGATATGATGTAAGTTGTTTAAATGATTGTATCAACATTTTTATAGATAATGTACAGTTGATTAAATTGAAAAGGAATTTACAAACATTGAGAGTGGCCTTTCTTTGTTATTTGATGGACCTCTATTCTCCCACTCCCAAGGTAGAAAGACTCAAAACAATGGTGGAATAAAAAAAATGGATGCTGAAAGTGAAAAATAATTCTGCTAAATAAATAAATGGGTGTTATATCTTAGAATTTTGTGATTCATATTGTAAATAATAATGTCTTTTGGATTAATTACATCATTAGGATTTGATTGAAGTTTGGAACCAACTAATGTGGTTCATGAGGATGAACCACATTAGTTGGTTCGAAACTTCTACCAAATCCTAATGATGTGATTAATCGAAAGACATTATTATTTGAAATAAATGGATGGTAAATTATTGTGCTAAATAAATGGATGGATGGTTCTTTCTATTGTGGTAAGGAATGGAACTATTAAACTTGGATAAAAAATAAATGGATGGTAAATTATTGTGCTAAATAAATGGATGGATGGTTTTTTATCATTGTGGCAAGGAATGAAACTATTAAACTTGGATAAACAAGGACAAAGAAATATTTATTGGGGTAGTTTCAGTGAAAAGATTTAATAAATGGTAAAAATGAAATTACTTTCTCAAAATAGAGCAATCATTGAAGTAGAAAATTACTCTTTGTAATAGAGTTTTCTCAAACGTTTTTAAAATAATATTAATCTAATATTTATTTTATTAGAAATAATAAATTGTATATTTAGTGATTTATTTTTCAAGATGGTCTTCCCAAATCTTCTATTCCTTTTCTCTATCTCTAAATCAACATTACCAATGAAAAGCTAGCCTTAGCCTAGACTTATCTATTGAAGAAATTTTTTATTTATTTTATTTTTTTTTTTCAAAAAATCAATAAAAAATACTTGTATACCTAAGTAACATTATTTCTCTCTTTTAATATATATATATATATATATATATATATATATTATATATATATATATAATCCAAAATAAACCAAAATATCATTTTACTATTTCTTAGTATTTTTTTTAATTTGAATTATTTTTAAATGTGAATTTTAAAAAATAATCTAATTTATTTTTTGATATAGTATATATGCTATATATTATTATTAAAAATCACAAAACCTAAAATTTGTGATGGTTGTGTCATCACTCTCACAAATTTTAATGCATCTCAATCACAAATTATATGTAAAACCTATCTTTTCATATTCACCCCATGCAAAACCTATCTTTTCATATTTGCCCAACAGTCAGAGTATATATATATATATATATATATTTCTCACAAATTTTAAAGCATCTCAATCACAGATTATATGCAAAATCAATCTTTTCATATTCAGCAACAGTAATTTTATATATATATTTAGATTTTTTCCTTTAACAATTAATACATCTGGACCAAAATAAAATAATTATTTTTAGGGTCTCATATTATTACTTACAATCTTTTCATATTTGCCCAACAGTCAGAGTATATATATATATATTTCTCACAAATTTTAAAGCATCTCAATCACAGATTATATGCAAAATCAATCTTTTCATATTCAGCAACAGTGATTTTATATATATATTTAGATTTTTTCCTTTAACAATTAATACATCTGGACCAAAATAAAATAATTATTTTTAGGGTCTCATATTATTACTTAAAAAAATTAAATATAATTTTCATTGTAGTTTAAATCATATTATACCTCATATATATATATATATTTTTTTTTGGATTTTTTCTTTAACATATCCCCATATATATAATTTTTTTTTATTTTTCTCTAACAATTAATACATCTAAACCAAAATAAAATAATTATTTTTAAGGTCTCATATTATTGCTTACAAAAAGATGAAAATATAATTTCAATGTAGTTTAAGTCATATTATACCTCATATATAGCTCACCATGAGATGCAAACACAATTTCTTTGAAGTTTAAGCTATGTTATCACTTAGCTGAAGATATAAAAATGGGGAAATCAACTTTCCCACACCGTAACTCTGAGTAGAAATTTTATTGCTGTAAAATCCAAAAAAAACCTTGCTCCAGGATTTGCACAGTTCCCACGAAGGCATTGTAATTGGCGAATTCCATTCCTCGAGCTACGCACTGCACAAATTGAGGACAAAGGACAGATATTAAGCTGGCACAGGCTTTAGGCTATGAAAATTTTCTAGTAATAAACAATTCTCGTGATAACGCTAACGTCGGTTTCTGTAAACGGTGACAGAGAGCATGAGAGAGGTGGGCCGAAAAGACACGTAAGCAGGTATAGAGAATCTGCAATCTGGATAAGGGTTGTCGTTTTAATTGCTCGCAGAGACCAATCGCGTTATCAGCAATGCAGAAATTCCTGCTATTACACAACATATGGCGCTCGATCCGCCCTCAGTAAAATCTCATGCACTCATTAGGGCGACTGGCGAGAACGTAGAACACTCATTTTTTTTGTTTGTGATAATTTTTTAATTATATTTAATATTATTCTGGTTTATACTCCATCCTGTAAAAGTGGTCAGCAAATTGGTTTAAGGGTGTGAATGGATTTATAAAAGGAATCAAGTGTTCAGTGTGGACAGTTGTCGAGTTAGTTAGTTAGTTTGGTAGTTGAGAATCTAGCATAGGATCTCTTATTTGTTGAAAATGTGAGAACAGTTTTATAGTGATTTATGGGATAACTTCGGAAGATGTTCAGTGATTGACTTCAGGAGATCTGTGATTCAAGAGTTTCAAAGGGGAATTCAATAATCGAGCTTGCCGACTACACCTTTAAGAGGGTTAAGAGACTGGTAACTTGGGAAGATGTTCAGTAATTGACTTCAGGGGATGCGTGATTTAAGAGTTCCAGAGTGGAATTCAAGAATTCAACTTGCCAACTACACCTTTACGAGGGTTAAGAGACAACTTGATGGAGTTAGTAGCCTAGAAGGTTTCAGAATGATAATGATGGAGGGGGACTTATAGGTATAGGAACTTGATGGAGTTAGTAGCCTAGAAGGTTTCAGAATGATAATGATGGAGGGGGACTTATAGGTATAGGTACATTTACGCAGAAGAACATCTTAGTAGATTGGCAATTGCAACTGTTGGTTACCCATGCATTCTAGTGGATGGTTGTTCCTTTAGATGGAAGTCGATATAATTGTTGTCAAGTTTGTAAACACCAAGACATAGATAGACTTTGCTGATTGAGATCAATACAAGTAGACATTAATGGAGGGACTTGGAAAATATAATTCCTACTTGTCTTAGTTGTGATTTTTTTCAATTATAGGAGTTTGTCCATAGTGTTTAGGAGTTTTTTGAGGCCTAGTTGTTTAAGAGATTCTCTCCAACTAGCCAACTTCTCATATTGGTGTGTGGTTGAGATATTTACTCAACAAAGAGATTATATGTCCACGATAGATTAGCTATTTAAAGACATACTTCTTGTATGTATATTGTATTATTATTTTGGTGTGAATATAATTTTTGTGTTAAATGCAAATCTCGTTGTAGCTCCTAAAGATCCATTGGAAAAAAATGAAGTACAAAATATGAAATTACAACAGATTTTCTCTCAAATTAGAAAATCAACCTAGAATTTATAAATCGATCTAGCATTTACAGTGGTTTTCCTTTTCTCATATTTTCATAGTGGAGTGGTCAGTCAGACACGCGGAGATCCCTCTTCACTCGCTCTTGCTGGCTTATCTGGAAATGGAGGAATTCTTTCATCTTCCAAGATGCAAAAAGGCCGGTGTCTGCTCTTCTAAGCATTGTCAAAGCCTCCTATCTCTGAGCCACCAGCTCCATGGATATCAGCTATTCTTTCTTCTGGAATTTTTGTGCTTTCTCTCTTTTGGAGCAAGCTGTTTCAGTGGAATTTTTTCTTTTCTCTCTGCCTGTATATGGTCCTTTCTTGCCTGAAGCAGTGCCTGATAGTCAAATCTTTTCCAATGTCTCCTGTCTCTTGGTTCACTCTGCTGTTTTGGGATCGAAATCTTGTCTTCATGTTGGTGGTGCAAGTGTTTTGCTACTTGCTTCATGTCAAATGTAGGAATTATCTGTTGCACAGGTGGTCCCGGGGATCTCAAATGGCCTTATGTTCTTTCAGCCTGTTGCTATGCCAGAAATTGGGAGTCTTTCACCTCATGGTTCTTTGTCAATCTTGCTGTCTGGTTTTTGTCCGTATCCGGTCATTGCATGTAATGACAGCATAAGTATGCAGATGCTTTGTCTATTTCGTTTCTCGCCTCACGTCAATATAGGAATATCAGATGTTTTAGGAGGTCTCGGGCTTTCAACAGGCCTTCTGATCTCTCAGCCTGGAACAATGCAAGTTCATGGAGTCTTTATCTCAGGTTTCTTTTCAATCTCGCTGTCTAGTTTCAACCGACCCGGTCTTTGCCTGTAAAAGACAGCGCAATGCCATATCTAGTTCGCCTTCACAGTTCTAGCATGGAAGTCTGTTGGTTATACTGTCTCGGGGTTTCTTTTTTATAGGCCTCCTGTACCATTCTGGGCTAGGCTTCTTTTGTTAAAAGTCCTTTATGTTTGTTGCTTCTCCTGAAGCAGACATATTTTATCCAAAATATAATATTTAAGATTTTTCTTCTGAAAAAATGTCAACATAGATAAATTCTAGTAGTCTTTTTAAAATTAACTAGCAATTACCCCTAAAGGGGCAAAGATACATAAAATGAATATAAAATTTAGGAAGACCATCTTAAAAAATTAAATCACTAAATATAAAATTTCTTATTTCTAGTAGAATAAATATTAGATTGAGATTATTTTAAAAAGGCTTGACTTCAATGGTTGCTCTATTTGAGAAAGTAATTTCATTTTAAGCACTCATTAAATCTTTTCACTGAAACTACCCCAATAAATCTTTCTCTATACTTGTTTATCCAATTTTAATAGTTCCACTTCTTGCCACAATGACAAAGAACCATCCATCCATTTATTTAGCACAATAATTTACCAACCATTTATTTCAAATAATAATGTCTTTTCGGATTAATCACATCATTAGGATTTAGGATTTGGTAGAAGTTTCGAACCAACTAATGTGGTTCATCCTCATGAACCATATTAGTTGGTTCAAAACATCAACCAAATCCTAATGATATGATTAATCCAAAATACATTATTATTTAATCACAAAATTCTAAGATATAACATCCATTTATTTATTTAGCACAATAATTTTTCAGTTTCAACATCCATTTTTTTATTATTCCACCATTGTTTTGAGCCTTTCATCTTTGGGAGTGGAAGAGTAGAGGTCCATCAAATGACTAAAAAGGAACCTCTCAATATTTGTAAATTCCTTCGCAATTTAATCAACTTTACATTATCTATAAAAATGTTGATACAATAATTTAAACAACTTACATCATATATGGAAAAGCACTTTCATTTAAGAAATACAAAATTTTCTTTATTTGAGAAATACAAAATACTTACATCATATATGGAAAAGCACGTTTCATTTGAGAAATACAATTTTTTCTCTATTTGAGAAATACAAAATTTTCTTCATTTTGTGGAAGCTTTCCCTTGAAATGGCATACGAGGGCATGTGGTAATTCCCAATAACTTTTAGAATATTTTAATCAAATAAAATATGCATAGAGTAATTACATCACTAAATTGATTTTAAAAATATTTATATAAAATTTAAAACACTTTAATATTTGATCACATTAAATTATGTTAATATTTTTTTTAAATATATTAATTTTATTATAATAATATTAAAATATTGATTATGGTATTATTATAAATATTAGAAGTCCTTTTGATATAGTATATTTTTATGTTAAATTTTTATTTTTCTTTAGTTAAAATGTTTATATAAGAACAATGAAATTCACACATACACACAAAATTTAAAGAAAAATCTTATAGAAGTCTTATTTTTCCTTAGAATATTTAGATGGATGAGCACTCAATCACCATTTTCAATAAAGGTTAATACACTATTCGTAATAGATATTAACTGAGGAGAAATCTAAATTTGAACCTATAACATAAAGCCTTCTTGTCAACAACATAATTTGGTTAGATAGTTGAACCAATAATCATTTGGTGTATTAGAACAAAACTCAAACTCCAAGATATGTTGTATCATAACTTTTTAAGCAAAGTTAGTGTACAAATACATTGAGGATTAAACCTACTTTTAACTAAAATGGAGCCTAAACTCTTAAACATTTATTTTAAAATTGTTTAAATAGGACATATACATTAATGAATTAAAAAAGATATTTAAATAAATTATGACAACCTAATATTAATCCATTAAAATTCAATTAATAAAATAATAAAGTAATTGATTCTTAAAATGAGTATGGAAAATTAAGTTTTTTTTTGTTTTTGGAAACATATTTATTATTATACTATGTAATATTTTGATATTTTGTATTGTTATATATGTAATTATATTATATAATATTTAGATATTTAGTATTTTGCAGTAATTTAGGTAAAGAAGAATGTAATACAGATATTACATATCAAATAACTATTTTAGAAGGTTAATAAAAAAAATTAATAAAAATAAATCTAATAGATATATTTTTTTTCATTATAATAGTTTTTAAAATCTTTTTACTTCTTAAATCGCGCGCACAACAGCCTAGCCCGAGCCTTCGCTGACCTAACCGTCGCTGCCCCTGCAGATCCCTCTCTCAGCAGCCTCCTATTGTCGAGGCCAACCAGACCATGCAACCCTCTGAGGAGGGAGATCCTCACTCTTCCACGCAGCCAGGAATTGAAGAAAACACAGAAGCCTTCACATGTTTGATTGCAGAGAATTGAGCTCCAAGGAACAGGCCATCAGTCAATAAATTTGTAAAGAAACTTGAAAGTATCCTAGAGATTTCTCTCCTTCCAACACTTTCAAGAAGAGCAACCATCGCTTTGGCAGAACACAGACTTGCTGAATAGTTCACAGGGCTATGACCTTCACCCAAATCAATGCAAAATTGAGTGGAAAGAAATTGAAATGCAACCACACAGGGGAAGATAGCAATACGATTTTGTGGAAGGGGATACTACACCTTTCTCTTTGAAACAAAGGAGGACAGAGATCTGATATTTAGAAACATACCTTACTTCATGGACTCTAGAGGTTTATACTTGAACAGGTGGACGCCAAACTTTGATTCGGAGATGGATGTCCCAAATGTAGTGCTTGTGTGGGTCAGGCCCCCGCATCTTCCTCTTCACTGTTGGGGAGACGAATCTGTAAAGGCTATAGGAAATGCAGTGGGCAAATATATTGACAGATGTGAGCCAAAAGAAAACATGCACGCGTGCGCAAGAATATGTGTGGAAGTAGATCTGGGAAAAGGCCTCCCAGAGGCAATAAAGATCAAGGTCGACCAGTGGACACACATTCAATAGCTGGACTACGAGCAAATACTATTTAAATGCAAGGTATGTCATGAGTATGGTCATTTTACAAATAGGTGTCTTAAAAAAATAGAGCATGAAAATGTAGAAGAGCAAGAACCTACATGGAACAAGTGAAAAGGAAAAAAACCTACCAATAAGCAGATCGCATCAAATATCTATCAGTCCCAAGAAGCAAACGAAACAACCTCTTAGCCTCCAACGAAAGTTACTCCTCCTGATCACACAGCTCCGAATCCTTTTGAGCCATTAGAAGACTCCTTTGATTCACCCTCTCCCAAATCCCCACCTTCAAACCTCATCTCTTTAGTTCTCATATCCTCCCCCAACCCTATATCCTTTCCACCTCCTCCCTTAGTGGACCACATTCTAACTAGAAACAAAGCCAAAGAAATCCACCAAGCTTGGGGATCAACAACAAAAAGTGGGAAGGAATTCCAATAAAGAAATCAGAGATGAGGTAGCAACTAAAGAAATGGCCCTAGGAAGGCAACAACTAATGGATTCATTCCTTGGGAAAAAAATAGGAAGTAATGAAAAAACTCAGCAAAGAGGAAAGGGAGGACCACACCAACACAACAGTAAATAATGATAGTGGTCTCTTGGAATTGTCATGGCCTTGGCACCTCCTTTAAAGTCAATGCAGCTCGAGACATTTTAGCCAAGGAACAACCAGACATATATATGATCCAAGAGACCAAACTAAACAAGCAAGAAAATAAAAAAATGATTCAAAAACTAAAAAATTATGAAGGAGTGGCGTTAGAAGCCACAGGAGCATTAGGAGGAATCAACACCATTTGGAATAAAAGAAAATGGGAATTAATGACCCAAAAATCAGCAGATAGTGGATTCGAACAGAGTTGAGAAATCTCAATACAAAAGAACAATAGAGAATTATAAATGTGTACTCCCCAAATCACTATAGAGAGTGAATAATGCTGGAAATCAGTTAAAGAAGAAATATTAGAGAGACAAAGTGGGAACTTAATCCTGGGAGGAGACTTAAATTTGATAAGGAATACAGAAGAAAAATTTGTCGAAAACTTCCACAACGATCCATCAAGAGAAGCTCTTGAAGGAATAATAGTAGAACACAAATTAATAAACATTCTGCCAAGCAATGGAAAATACACTTGGAACAACAAAAGAATAGGAAAAAACAACATAAAAGAAAGGTTGGACATAATTCTTATTCATGAAAGCATAGCAACTGCTTATACTCTTGTGAAAAGTAAAATTGTTCACAACTCAGCTTCAGATCACAAGCTGGTGGTGCTAACCTTGGGAAAGCTGGAAAATCAAGGACCCCTTCCCTTCAGATATAATTCAATTTGGACAGCAAGGAAGATTTTGGCAAACAAATAAAGGAAAACTGGAAAAAAAGTGTCATAGGATCTGCTCAGTATGTTTGGGAAAGTAAGTTAAAGAACCTAAGGATGCACTTAAAAAATTGGGCAAGAGAAAATGATCTCCGAGACAAAACTAGGAAAATCGAATTGCAAAAAAAAATGGATAATCTTCTCAAAGAAAAAGAGAACAAGGAAGAAAGTAAGTAAGATCATATACAAGAAAAGGAAATATATCTGGAAATATATAAACAAAATAGGCAAGAAGAAGAGGAAAGTAGACTAAAATCAAGATGCCTCTTTGCTAAAATCCGGTGACAAAAATACAATCTTCTTGCATAATACAATGAAAATAAGGAGGTCAACAAATCAGATTGAACAGATTCAAGTAAATGGTCAAGAAATAAAAGGAGTTTAAGCAATAAAAAATGCAGCCCATAAACACTTTAAAGAACTCCTCTCAACAAGTGACCAGTAGGCAGCTAATGAAGAAATTTTGCAGCATATAAAAAGAATAAGCGACTAGCAAAATAGGAAATTAGACAAAGAAATTACTAAGGAAGAATTCAAAGAAGCTGTGTGGAATCTCCACCCTGATAAGGCACCAGGTCTAGATGGGTTTACAATGGCGTTTTACAGACAACATTGAGAAATTATAAAAAAATATCTAATGAGAATGCTCAAAAATGCTTTCAAAAAGATTGGAGGAAATACAAAATCCTCCTTCCTAGCCCTCATTCCCAAAGAACCCAATCCTACAACTTTTAACAGATATAGGCCAATCTCCCTTTGCAACTTGTCTTATAAGATACTCACCAAAATTCTAGCAAACAGAGTGAAAAAATTACTTCCGGAAATAATTTCAGAAAACCAAGGAGGATTTGTCCCCAAGAGGCAAATCACAGACAATGTGATAATTGTTCAGGAGGCTATCAATAGCAGTATCCAAAGAAAGGAGAGAGGAATGATTGTTAAGTTAGATATGGCTAATGCTTTTGATAGAGTTAACAAAACTTTCTTGCAGCAACTCTAAAAAAGTTTGGCTTTTTAATAAATTTCATAGAGATTATCCAGGCATGTATATCAAATCCTTGGATAGCTCCATTAATCAATGGATGGCCCAATAATTTTTTCCAAAGCACACGAGGGCTGAGGCAAGGTTGTTCGCTTTCTCCATTCTTGTGCATCATCATGGCTAAATCGCTAAGTGCTATGTTGGAAAATCACAGAAAAGAGAAAAAAATAACAGGGATCCAAATATCGAGAGGAGTCAAAGATATAAACCACACTCTCTTTGCAGATGATACCTTTCTCATAGGCAGGGCATCCTACATTATAGCAAGATGATTCAAAAAATTCTTGGATGAATTTCTCCTAGCTTCAGGAGGAATTTTAAACAACTCCAAATGAAAAATTTATTGCTGGAATACCCCAACAAAAACAATGCAGCGTATCTCACAAATACTGGAAATACTTTTACAAATAAATTGGAGCCACTTCACTTATCTTGGGCTGCCCTTAGCAAAGGAAGAGGTAAAATGAGAAGTCTGGAACAAGCAAGTGGAGAGAATGAGGGAAAAAATTCAGAACTGGGGAGTGATGTGGCTCAACTTGGCAAGAAGAGTGACACTGATTAAAGCACTTCTCTCGGCCTTGCCTATATATCAGTATGCAATCGTTATGGCTCTGACAAGTGCCCACAAGCAAATGTAACTGATAATTAGAAGCTTCCTCTGGCAAGGAAGAAAACAAGATAATAAAAAATTCAGCCTTGTTAAATGGGAGCAAGTTACTCTTTCCTATGAAAAAGGAGGTATAGCAATATGCCTGCTAGGACTAATGAACATTGTTGTAGGGACAAAAATTATCTAGAGAATGATAAATGGGAATGGTCACTAGTGGGAAAAAGTTCTAACAATGAAATGGTTAAATTGTCATAGAACAAAGTTGCTCACTGATACTATTCCAGACAGGCCATGCACCCAAATATGGAAATTGGTTAAAAGGATAATTCCTCTTATTAGAGATCAAATATCCAAAAATCCAGGGTATGGAAAAACAAATTCTATCTAGGAGGATAGAATAATGGGGAAAAACCCCTTAAATCAACAACAAAATTTATGAGGACTTCAGAGATGGATGGAAGAGCAAAGTTTTAACACTCTTTATTTTATTTCGGATTGGGATCAAAATAACTGGGTTAGATGGAAAAAGATGGCTACACCACCAGGACTAAAAAGTAAGTGGGACATTTTAGAATTTCATCTGGCAGGGGTCGCGCCCATCAACAAAGAAGAGCAGGATGACTTTGTTTGGGACCCAAAAGGAGGGGATTACACAGTGAAATTGGGGTACAACCTTCTCCAAAAACTTCACAATCAAAATGATTGGAGTCTTTGGAAGGAAGCTTGGAAATCAGAGAGTCTGCCCAAATTAAAGTCTTCACCTGGACCCTTCTCAAAGGTAAAATTCTTACCTCTGAAAATTAAAAAAAAAAAAGGAATACAAGGGCCCTCAAAATGTGTCATGTGTCAAAAGGAGGAAGAAACAATCCAACACCTCTTCATAAACTGTATGGTGGTGAGAGAGTGGTGGAAACATGCAACAAGTCCTTTGGAAATAAACATAAATCTAACAATTCAGTTGACAACTCTTCATAAAAACTAAGATCAAAGCTACCCATATACAAAGAAAAAAAAGGCAACAATAAATAGGATATGAAAATGTCTCCCTTCAATCCTGTGTTGGCAAATTTGGTTAGCCCAAAACAAATGCATTTTCAAAGAACAAAAGCCAAATCTAGGCAAGATCCTAGCAAAAACTTGGAGACAAGTTGCAGAGATAATAAGTACAAATGAAATCTCAAAAATGGACCAGAGCAATTTACAACAAGAAGAGAAAGACTGGTACAACAAAGCAATGTTAGAAAACAAAGCAAAAGCAGAAGCTATAGAAAAAAATAAAGAATTTCACACAAACAAGAAATGGAAATTAAGATTGGAGGATAAAGAATTTACAGAATGGATAAAAGAACAGAAGAGACACATTCTTTTTTTTTACGGAGCTGCAAAAAATAACCCAGGTAAAGCAGGGGCAGGCGGAGTTATACTAGATCCAAATGGAAAAAAAATAATAACCTATGAATGGATCCTTGGAGAAATGACAAACAACAGGGCTGAAGCATACAACCTTCTCCTAGGCACAAGGCTTTTAAACAAAAATTCAATCAAGGATCCTATAATAATAGGGGACTCGGCTATCATAATAGCCACATTGGATGCCAAAGGGGACTTCAAAAGCATAGCCATCAACAAAATCTATCAAAGGATCAAAACAATTTTTGAAAGTTTGGGAAAAATAACCATAAAGCATGTTCTGAGAAACCAAAATAAGGACGCTGATAGCCATGCCAACAAAGCAATTGACAGACCAATTGGGATCGTTAATAATGAAGTTTATGAATAAAGTGTACCATGACCCCCTCACCCAGTATGAGGATTGACAAAGAAGATATAGATCCGAAGAATATCACAATAAATATTACAAGGGGGGGAAAATAAAAAAGAATAATCAAAACATCAATTCAAGAAGGAGAATGCATGAGGAAAATATAGAATATATGTGGGCAAAGGTTCTCAATTGTAATCAACCTTGCTCAGAGCACACGATTCTCACAATCCCAAAAAAGGTACAGTATATGATGAATCAAGATTTCAATTGTCCTTCTCTCCTGGGCGAAGACGACATTAGTCATGTCAATCACGAATGCCTGGACCGTAATGGTATTGCAAGTAACAGTCAGGTCTCCATGTACACCTGTGCAAGCTCCCAGGTAACCCGAGACAGTATGGCAATCAATAGCAGTAGGTCTCTCCTCAACAGAGACCAATAAATTAGGAACAGAAACCACAAAACACTGACGAAATGCCGCAAAGTAAGAGTGAGGAGATAGATGAAGAATCATTGCACAGGAACCATTGGATCTCGGAGATCAACGGATGAGGATTGACTTCAGTAGTAGCGGAAGAGGAACTCGGAGATGCTGTCGCAACCGTCGATGGTGGCAGATCTACGGCCATCGGGCGCTAACATGCTCGAGAGTTAGTCCAAGAGAAAAGGCAGGAATATAAGCAGGAATGGTATTTCAAGATGAGAATAAGCAGCAAGAGGTTTCAGGAGGGAACCACCCGATTCCACTCACCAATGGACACATAGCAAGAGGGTGGAGTGAGAATACCGCTTCATCGGGAGGGTATTTTTCGCGCGATTTGCCCACCTGAAATCCCTCATAGCTGTTGGATCTATCGCGAGTCGATCGACGGTGGTGGAGTGACGTGCAAGTTGATTGCTCGACAATTGGAGGTGTCCGTCAGATCTGATGGAGGAAAATCTATGGTGGAGATTGAGCCTAATAAAGGTAAGCATTTAAATTCGCACCAAGGCTATGGAAAAGCGGAAAATGTTATTTCCCGTGTGTTTGTGTATATTCCCTCTATACGAGGATAAAGGTTTATGGTTAACTCCAATTTATCCAAAGTTAAGTGCGGGTTTGGTTACCACGCGAGGCTTAAGGAGATCAAGTCAAAATTTGTAAAGTTATGCCATAGCTCAGAACCAAGACACCAACACTATAGTTTTCGAAGTTTATAGAAACAGGGTTGCAAAAGTAGTTGTGGGGACTGCGCTCCATTTTGCGCACTACTTTTGAACCAACCCTCCTCTGATTGTACAAGGAACTAGCTTCCTTTCCCTTTTTTTTTCTTTTTTTGCAATATATAAAAAGTAACCAAATGTTGTTTAGAGAATTTTTGGCGAAATCACATAAATACTCTTTTGTCGATGCGTTTTGAACCAACTAGTGTGGTTCATCGTCAGGACAAGTTGAGGAACCAATCCAGCATAGCTTGTTAATAGTAACCGAATGTGTTAAAAAATATATATATTTTTTAAAATAATTAAAAATTAATTTACTTAATAAAAGTTGATATATTGACCTCCATATAAAGAAACAACCATCTGCTAGAATGCATGGGTACCCAACTGTTGCAACTACCAATCTACTAGGATGTCCTTCATGTACATTGTTTAGTCAACCATTATATATGGTAAATGTATCTATACCTATAAGTTCCCCTCCATCACTATCATTTTGAAACCTTCTAGGCTACTAACTCCATCAAGTTGCCTCTTAACCCTCGTAAATGTGTAGTTGACAAGTTGGACTCTTGAGTTCCACTCTCGAACTCTTGAATCACAGATCTCGTAGTCAATCACTGAACATCGTCCCAAGCTATAACATAACCTCACTAGAAAACTCTTTCTCACATCTTCAACAAATAAGAAATCCTTCCCTAAATCCACAACTATCAAACTAACTTGACAACCATCCATGCTGAATTTTTACCTATACTTGATTCTTTTTATAAATCCCTTCAAATCATTAAACTAATTTACTGACCTCTTTTACATAGCAGAGTATAAACCAAAGTAATATTAAACATAATTAAAAAACTATCACAAACAAAAAAAATGAATGTTCTAGGTTCTAGCGCCCTAATGGCTACATGAGATTTGATGTTTTTGAGACAACTTAGGGTGGATCGAGCACCATATGTTGTGTAATAGCAAGAATTTCTGCATTGCTGATAATGTGATTGGTCTTAGCCATTATGAGAATTGTGCGAAGAATTAAAATGGAAACCCTTATCAGGATGGATGTGTCTTTAGTGCGACTTTTTGGAGATTTTGGTGACGGAATCTGGCGGAAAAAATTGAGGTTAAATCTTGATTTGTATTATTTAAAATGGTTTTTTAACTGCATATTTGGATTCAGCACCCTGAAAAACCCCTGGGACGCTTTGATTGTGCAAAAATTAGCTATCAAACTTGCGATTTCAATAAATTGCTGCCGGATTTTGACCGGAAAAACCCACCGGAAAAGCTTCCAAAAAGTCTCTTTAAAGACAATTCCTATCAGGATCGCAGATTCTCTATCCCTGCTTACGTGTATTTTTTGGCCCACCTTTCTCATCCTCTCCGTCACCGTTTACATAGACCGACATTAGGGTTATCACGGGAATTGTTTATTACCAGAAAACTTTCATAGCCTAAACCCTGTGCCCAACTGAATAGTCTAAAAAATTATGAAAAATTATGTTTTTATATCACAAAAGTTATGAAAATTTTCGTTATATTTTCAAAAAATCTGGTAAAGATTTTTGTAAATCAAGTAAAAGTTGTCAAAATTTATAATTTTAGGTGTTCTAGACGTTTTTTACGTTTTTGATGGTGCTAAATCTATTTTCACTATCAAAAACATAATTCAAACGCTCTATCTACAAAATTTTTAATTATTATTATTATTTTTTTTTAATCTTCCAAAAACTGTATTTACATCTCATGCTAAGCTATATTAAACTACAATGAAATTGTATTTACATCTTACTTCAAATTAATTATTTTATTTTGGGTGAGATGTATTAATCGTTAAAGAAAAAAAACTAAGGAAACGAAAAGAAAAATAAAAACATATGTATCTATGACAAGTTATTGCTCGGTGAAGATGAAAGGATTGGTTGTGCATAAAATCTGTGATGGGGATGCATTAAAATTTGTGAGTGATAACATAATCATAACAAAACCTCAAATATATAGTGGATATATTATATCCGAAAATAAATTAGATTTTTTTTTTAAATACATTGAAAATAATTTGAAATTAAAATATAAATTAATTATATATATTTTTTGAGTTATTATATATAAAATAAAATATAGTAATATAATAATAACATTAAGAGTGTGAAATTATATATATAAAGAAAGACATAAAAAAGGAAAATAAAGTTATTTGTAAAGGATAGAAAGTATTTTTTTATTATTGATTTTTATAAATTTTTTTGTTTTTTGTGACTAGGTTAAGTCTAGGCTACAATTAGCCTTTCATTTGGTAATGTTTATTTAGAAATTTCCCAAATATGATATGTTAAGATAACTAGTTAGTCTACACCTTATAGGTTTTTTTGCACTACATTTTCATATAATAATGTTTATTTTAAGATTTCATGTGTATAATTTATATGTTTTCATGTGGTATTTTTGAAGGTATAATTGATAATATTTTTGTATTTTATTTTTATTTTTATTTAATTAGTAATGTGTTTATGAGATTTGTTTTATTTTATTTATATTTAAATGGGAATGTCTTTTTATGTAGTGGCTTTAACGAATTTTTAAAGTGGAAAATTTGATTATCTGGTAATGTCTTTGTATGAGATTTGATAATATAGTATTTAGTGTAATGCCTTTAACAACTTTTTAAAGTGAGAGAATTACATATTTCACAACTGGGTATAAAATTGTTCGAACAAATTCAAATATTTTATAACGTTAAAAAAATAGGATATGTAATAAGTTAGCATGTAATGAGTTAATGTTTTCATATGATTTTTTTGGGAAACACTTTTATGTTTATCTTTATTGTGCTTTATACTATTTTATGGATAGCAAATTTAGTATTGTGGTTTAAGTAATTTTAGGGATAATTTGGTTATTGATAGATGTGTATAGCTTAAAAGGAAAAACAACTTTTCATAAGTATGCCAATAGTCTATTTTGGAAAACAACTTCTAGAGTTTTAATTTAAGTATCAATATTTATTAGGTGGATGGTAGTGATTTAACCTCCATATAATTTTCTAGAATATTCTTAGTAGTATACACAAATCAAAGTAGTTATGTCATTTTTTCACTTGTAATTAAATCGATTAATTTAAAAAAACTACCATATGAACAAGTGTATAAGACATTCTAAAGCAACCAAGAACTTCAACGCTCCCTACTAGCAAGGAAGGGATCCTTCACCACCCCCAACTTGTCTATGTAAAACATGAACTTCCCTTTCATTAGAGGCTTGTAGATAATATTTTCCACCTACTAAGTGGAAATGTACTGCAATCTCACAACACCCTTGTAGACCCTATCAATAATTAACTGATATTTGATCTTTGTATGTTTGGATTTGTCGTGAAACATAGGATTTTTAGAGATTTTGATGTAACTCTGATTATCATAGTGAATCATAGTGGGATCCAACTCAAGACCAAATAAACCTGTGAGCATTATGCATAACCATATGGGTTCATGACTCATCATACTTGATACCATGTACTTTGATTTTGATGAGTTAAGTGCCACTGACTTCTACTTCCTAATACACCATGAGATCATGGTTGATACCAAGCTGAAACAACATCTAGATGTGGATTTTATATGCATAGCATTCCCAACCCAATCAAAATTCATGTACCCATGTAACTTTTTTCTACCAACTCCAACATATCTCAATTCAAAATCTATTGTACCTCGTGAGTATTTCAAAGAATGCATCATTATCACCTAATGAAATTTCTCAGGTCCACAATGACCTATCTGAGTGTGTTCATAGAAAAATAGATATCCAGACTAGTGTTGGCCAAATACATCAAGGACCCAATTAGCTACTTATACAATGTGGGATCCACCGACTCACCGTCATAATCACATAACTTCTTCAAGTTGGTGGTCATAGGTGTAGACATAGACCTTCAATCCTCCATCTAAAATTTCCTCGAGATCTCAACTACATAATTTCCACGCCCTAGGACAATATCTCATGGATTTTGCCACACTTCCAATCCCAAAAAGTAATGGATCGAGCTAATGTCCTTCGTTTCAAACTCTAAAGCAAAATTTCTCTTTCACATTTGTATGGGATTTTCTGATCCTGCCAAGAAGAGATTGTCCCCATAGAGGTCCAAGATAAGCAGTTCACCCTCAAAAAGTACATAGTACAAGTTGAAGTCTGCTTCACTCTTGGTGAAGCCCAAAAGAAGAAGATATCCATCAATATTAGCATACCATGCACATGGAGCCTACTTCAGCCCATAAAGGGCCTTCTTCAACTTACATACATGACACTTTCTCCCATGAACCTAAAATCGTTAAGGCTGCTCAATATACACCTCTTCTTCAATCACCCCATTGAGGAAAGTGGTCTTCACATCCATCTGGTGTATCCTCCACTCCATCTATGAAGCAATAGATATGGATACCCTAATAGATGCATATATGACGACATGAGAAAATGTCTCCTCATAGTCTATTCCCTCCTTCTAAGCGAACCCCTCACCACGAACCTCACTTTGTACTTCTTGACACTACCATCAATTGCATGCTTGAACATGAAGATCCATTGAGAAGTGAACATAGAATTTATATCTAGCATTGGAACTATGTCCCACACATCATTCCTCATGATGGAGTTATACTCCTCCACCATGGCATCCATCCAGACCTACTCATCTATAGCCTCCTCAAAAGTGGAAGGTTCAGACTCACCGATGTTGTTCAACAAAGCCAAATAATTGGACATTCTTACTACTGGTCTACTTTGCCTAAAAGTGCATCTAGGTGCCTCCACATGCTCCCCATCATCTCTCAAGATCTATTCAACCAATATTAGCCTCCCCCTGGTAGAGCTTGAAGGAACATATTTCTCCTCCTCCATATCTATAGGTTGTGTCCCTATTGTTGATGTTGTTGGTCCCTAGTCAACCTTAGAAGTCTCTAGCTCTTAATCCTATACCCCTGGGATTTGTATAATGAGATCTCCTAAAGGTCCTACCCTCCTCGAACTTGACATCCCAACTGATGATAAATCTCCTTTATCTTATAATGTAGACCTTGTAGGACTTTGAGATCTCATTGTAGCCAAGAAAAAATCTCTTCTCTGATGAGGGTTCTAAATTAATCCTTTGTAGGAATGTGGATATAAAACAGACTACCAAATATGCACAAACGAATAAGCTCTAGTCTCTTTCCTGTGAACATCTCGTAAGGATTCTTGTCCTCCAATACTCTATGAGAACTCATATTCTACAAATAAACAATAATATTGCATGCCTCTTCCCACAAAAACATAGGAAAGTCTTGATCATAGATCATTTCCTTCATTTCTCCCACCATGGTCCTAGTCTTCCTTTAGAAAATCCCATTCCATTGAGGGTTGTAAGAAAACGTGAGTTCCTTCTTAATCCTTAACTCCTTGTAGAAGTCCTAAAATGCATTGTAGGTATCCTCAACCCCATTATAAGATCGTCATACATTAATATTCTTCCTAGTCTAGTCTCCAAAAGAGATTTGAATTCTTGAAACTAACTAAAGATCTCACCCTCAGTCATCAAGAAGTAGATACAAGTCTTCTTTGAATAGTCATCTATGAATGTCACAAGGTAGCTAGACCCTGTGATTGATTTCACTAACATAGGACCACATATATCTGAATGCACCAAGTCTAATATCCCCTTGGACCTAGTCTCACTAAGAGGAAACACTTCCTTGGCATGCCTTCTAAGCACACCCGCTTTGCACAATCCCTATTTTTCTTCCCCAATCTCCGAAAAACCTATAACCTTCTTGTAGCATAAGAAGAACCCTATATTATAGGTGTCCCATCCTCCTATGCCAAAATTCACTCTGACTATCACTGTCATGTAAAAGAGCCTTCACCAATTATCCTCTCAACATACATATGTTTTTATACTTGCTCACAATTACTCACTTGTTGTTGGGATCAATGCCTTTCTGCTTAATAACTACTTCACCTCCCATGAAGCAAACCTCTAAACTATGTTCTCCATGGAAAAAACTGAAGGGATACTATTTTCTAACCCCTGGACAAACATCACTTGGTTCACCTCCATGATAATCCTTGAGTGCATCTAAAAATTGATGCTACCAGTTCCCTATACTTCATACTTGGTGATTTCTCCAAGATCTACATGTAAGTCTCTAATCACTTTGGCCATGTTGGTGAATATATCCCGAGATCCTGTCATGCGATGAGATGTTACATTATCCACAAACCACATCCCTCTCATAACGTTGCTAGAAAGGCATGACACCAAAGAAAATTTATTTTCAAACTTCTTAGCCAACTCATCCATATATGGTGTAGTTGTTATAGATGTCTTTCCCTTGCCCTTCTTCCTCTTTGGGAATTCTCTAGAAAAGTGATTGAACATTTGACATGCAAAGCATTTTACTTTGATCATGTCCTTCTCCATTTTAATTTGTGAAGATCCTCATCCACCCTGGTTCCACCTCACCTTCCCCTTTCCCTTCTTCACTTGCACAATAAGAGGAAGTTTCTCATACCAAACCGCCACTCCTATGTTGTCCACTATTTATTGAACTCTCCCAAATTTATTTCTAGGTGAAGTCATCCCACAACTAGCTCCAATTAGAAAGTTGTTGTTAAACAAGGATCCCCTCTGCAAAGGTGGTCCATTACTTAGCACATCCCTTTAGAGCTACCTTAACTAGCTCCAAATCACTCATAGATTCTCACACAGTTGACTCATCATGAGGCTATTAGATCCTGGTAGATGCGAGATTATCGTCTTTGATCTATTCATTCGGATGTTTCTCAACTTCTCATATATCACCATTATCTTATTCTCATTTTTACTCTGATAAATATTGGTTAATGCTACCCACATCTTATGTGTTGTGTCCTTCCCTGTTATGTGGGGAATTATATGATCCGTCACACCATCCTTCATAATACCCATTGCTTTAACATCCTTTATATTTTCCTTCAATACTAGGGTAGGGTAAGAAGGAACCTGGATATCTATGTTTCCAAATCCCACAAACCATTCATTTTCAGAACAATAGTGATCCTCTCCTTTCATGGACTAAAATTATAAGCCCCATCCAACCTATATTTATATCTCAAGTTCATTCATGCCATTTCAAAAATCAATCTTGGTCACAAAACCCTAGTTGCAAAATAAAAATTCTTTTGTCATAAAAATGAATAACTTCTTGTTCTAAAAGACTTGTGATCTTAGAAATCTCCTTTAGAGTTTATGTAGCTTTGGTACCATGTGATATTTCCAATACTAGTCTAGATAAATTTATACATTAACATTTTTTATTCCCAGGAAATTATTAAACGTAATTTTAAATTGCTATGAAAATAAAATAATTGGTATTCAACTTTTAAAATAAAATATTTGCAGCAAAAAAATAAAATCAAAGAGATCAATTACATTGCAACAGTAAGTATATAACAATAAAAATTTTCCTTCATTAAAATCCTCGAAAAAATTTGGTCCTAGACTAAAAGAGAAAAATACACATAAAAAATGCATTACTAGAACATGTAGCTTGACCACTAGAAAACTCAGCCGAAGGAATTCTGCCCACAAAAAAATCGACCTCTTGAAGAATTCAACCTTAGAGAAACTCAACCTCCACCACCACAAAATTGACCCTCTTCTTTCCTCCTCATACGACTTTTGTGCACTTAAGAAATTGACCCATTAGATAAATTGACCTCTCCACAACTTGGCCTCCCTTTTACATTAGCCACTCGACCTCTAAATTTCTTGAACTCAACCTCTTGGAATTTCTTCCGAATTTTTCCTACAATCTTCCTCCCTTTTCTTCAGTCTAGTTGAGCGTCTCACTCTAGAGAAAATCACTTCCTCCACTTGTGTGTCTTCACCTCTCCCTTAGGCTTATTTTATAACTTCATTAAGCCAAATCCCTAACCCTAATCTCCTAAGTGATTGATGTCCTAAGTGATTGATGTTCAAGATTAAATGTAGTGTCACTTGATATCAACAATTGGGATCATATCTAAGTCACTTAAATAATTGTATTATTTATCCTTAGTACTTTGGTTTAATAGTCCACAATAATTAATTGAGTTTAATTATTGTACTTTTCTTAAGTTAAACTTAGGAAAAAGGTCACAAATCACTTACTCTACCAAGCAAGTACCTAAAGAGGCAATCAACCATGTCCTACATGTTAAGACAACAAGCTCATGTAGAAGGCGTTAGAAGCTACTAATAACTTCACCATTACATGTATTTTACATGTATATATGTTTAAGTGATATATTAATTCTTTTTATAATTAACCATTGTTATTTTTATTTAAAATAAAGTCATAATTTCTATGTGTGTTTTCTTTAAATTTTGACAATGTGAGATGCATCATATGGTAGGTTTTTGTTTTTGTTTTTGTTTTTATTATTTATTTTTATCTATCAATGTTTACCAACCATTTAATTTATATGGTTGTGCCAACTTAATTATTATTTTATAAGGTGTTAGTAAATCTCCACGGTTCATAATCTTGTTGGATGTTTTTTTTAAGTGTAATATATTAAACTTATATGTTAATTATTTTTATAAATAATAATGATAATAATTTAAAATAAAATTATAATTTAGTTCATTCTTATGATTTTTTAATCTTGGCAATGTGAGATGTATGATGAGGTAAATGCTTTGAAATGAAGGGTGTTTTACCAGTAATTTAATTTTTATGGCTATGCTAGTTATTAGGTGGATAGTATATTGCACGAAATATTTTTAGCAATAGTAGGATGAGTTAATAATAATCATAATAATAATAATAATAATAATATAAAATAATAATAATGATGCGCTTAATTAAAACAATAATAAAAAAGCAAAAGTAATACATATATTCAACTCAATTCGTAATTTTTTTTTTTTTTCAATAATATTATAATCATTTTTTATTAATTGTTTTTTTTTTTACTTTTTATTACTAGTTTATTTTATTAATATTATTTTTTGAGTTAAGGCTTCATTATAACATTTCATCTAATGTGTGACAAATATGGAAGATTTTTTCATCCCACAATCTATTAGGAATTGTCCCACTATTCAACTCCTAAGAATTTGTTCTTATTTTGGCAAGGTTGATTTGCATCTTTACATTAGTCAAAATAGAGAGATAACTTTACTTTTTTTGGTTAGATTTCATCACCTCGTTATAAGATCCTATTTTGTTTTTCAATATCTTATTTTGTTTTTCCCTATAACTCCTTGTTCACACCACAATTTCTCCTTAAATTTAGATGAATACTTATTTTAACACTGTATTTATTTTGCATGTGATCTCTTCCTTTATTCCCCAATGATTTAGCCAATATTAGACATCCTTATTCTATTACCACTTTAGCCAAAAGTGGTTTTGGGTAGAGTTTGAAACAAATTTGAGAAATGTTTTACCTTCCATGTTATTTGAATAGCTTTTATACATCAGGTATGTGCCATAAATGGGGGAAGTCTCCCTTTTATGAAGAGGATAGGATATGGTATATTAGCTTTAATTTTGAGATTATAACTTTTTTTTTGGTATGTTTTGTTTTTCTCCATGACTTTCTAGAGATACTATATCCTCAAACTTCACATTCACATTAATAATAGGAATAATTAGAGTCGCAGAGATGGGTTTTTTTCTTATTCCATATCCAAAGGCCTACAAATTTGATTGTTTTTGAGCTCATAATAAGCTTTGGACCCTCCATTTATCCTTTTCTCAATGCTATAGTTCTTGTAAAGCTTGAGATAGACATCAATTCCAAGATATTATTATGAAGCCACTTCCTCTAAGATATTGTTGTCATATATGAAAGTATCATGAGTGATCTTATTGGATTTAAATATTATAAACTTTGTTTTGTGAGTGTTAATAGTCATACTCTTATTAGAGAAAATGTTCTAGAGGATTCTTAGTTGCTTATGAGGATCACAAGGACACCTCACCATAAGAACAATATCATCATTGTAAAGAAGAAGATTCATGGCTATGCCATCGAATATTGGGTTGAGAAAACATGCTTCTTGCAAACAATCTTCTAACTTGTTAATACATATTCCAAAATGGGTTATGGACAATAGACCTTGCCTAATTGCTCTATTGTGATTAATTTCTCCATGCTAACCTTCATTGTTTTAAACTTGAAAATAACTTTCTAATGTAACCTTGTCATAGTACTCCTCAACTCCAAAGAAACTTTTAACTCTTCCAACCCTGTCTAAAGATTTATCCAAGGCACTCCATCAAAAACTTTTTAAAATCAATGTAACAATCCAAATCACTCTATCAAAAACTTTTTAAAACCAAAACAAGAAAATAAATTAATTTTTATTAGTGTAGCACTCCTCACATTTGAATAGTTAAATGTAATAAATTTAAATTATTACTCATAAATATGTCGTAACCATTATTTTTAAAATGTTTAAATATAAAATTTCAACATTAAAATTATTATAAATTTTTTAACTTATTTATTTTGAAAAATAAAATTCTTCTCCTTGCGAGAAGAAAGGATCATAATCGCAATACCCACAATTCTTTGCATTGATCCTTCTCCTACATACATTGATGTCATAGTTTCGACCATGGGATTCATCGATCCATACCCAAAAATTTCATAGCCTCATATGACAAGGAACGTGGGAAAACATAATAAGCATATGTGGAGAGAAAGGAGGCTTGCCCAATTTTTCATGTGGGAAGTGGGAAAGCATAATAGCTGTGGAGAGAAAGAAGTTATGTTTCCAAATAACTAATCTATTTTGGATATACAATCTTTTTATTGAGTAAATATCTCAATCACACACTAATTTAGGAAGCTGACTAGTTAGAGTGATTCTCTTAAACAACCTCAACAAACACCTAAACATTAAACATTAAGAACAGACTCCTATAATTAGAAAACATCACAACTAAAACAAGTAAGAATTATATTTTCTAAGCGCTACTCAAAATTTATAGTTTAAAAAAACCAAATTTTAATACATAAAAGTCCACCTTATAACAAATTATTGTGCTTTAGAATTTGAATTAGGAACAATAGCATATCTAATGGAAAACATATTTGTATGAGATAAATGCTATAATCTAGGGGAGGCATAATTAAATTACTAATACCTTATCTTGAAAGATCTAAAAATTCTTAGCCATCAAATGAAATATGGTGGAGGAAGAGATCCATAGCATCTCTTAGAAGAACTACATAAACAATTGCGAACCCAATTCCGGTGTTTCGAGAAGTATTGGTCCCAAATTTGTTTTGCAAAGATGCCCTACAGAAAAGAAAACACAAATTAGGAACGTGGCGAATGGACTTAGACACTTCGACATAATGAGTCCCTGCTTGGTCCGGACCACCCCCTTAGTAATTTGTTGCACGTAACTAGTCACGGGAGAAATTTAACTTTTTTATGGACGTGGTGAAAATGTGATAGGTATAGATAATGTTATGGTATAAATGTAATGGTTTGGAAAATATCATATAATTAACTAACAATTTTTTTCCAAGATCTAATAGATTTTATTTATTTATATTTTTATGTGATATTTTTATAATTTTAAAGAAAAATACGATGATTTTATACACAAATAAATTAATAGATTTTTTTTTATATAAAAAATAAATTATTCTAGTTTCGTATTTATTTGACATAGGGTCGATTCTGATCCCTACCACTACAATCATTAGGTGCCTACATATGTTCCTTTTGCAGGCACATGTTAATGGTTTGAATATTGGATCTCATAGTTTTACATAATATTTCATAACATGGCTATTGTCAATTTCATTGCCCCCGGGGGCTAATAGGTAAATTATTGGTTTTTTTGCTAGGTAATGTGAGCCCTGAGATGACTGGCACACATAACCTATGGCTTGAGTAACCATGACCTAGGGACATCTAAGCTGTCAAATCACCCAAGGATCACACACGACCTGGGCCACACCAATCCTTAGCTTCGTTGGATTTTTGCCCATGAAATTTCGAACCGGTGATCTTTTCACCACAAAGTGCCTTAACAGAACGGAGTTGTCTTTAAAGAGACTTTTTGGAAGCTTTTCCGGTGGGTTTTTCTAGTCAAAATTTAGCAGCAATTTATTGGAATCGCAAGCTTGATAGCTAATTTCTGCACAATCAAAGTGTCCCAGGGGTTTTTCAGGGTGCTGAATCCAAATATGCAGTTAAAAAACCATTTTAAATAATACAAATAAAGATTTAACCTCAATTTTTCCCGCCAGATTCCATCACCAGAATCTCCAAAACGTCGCACTAAAGACAACTCCTAATAGAACAACCTGTCACTGTATGCTCTATATCCCATGGGCAATATTAAATAACTCTTATTAATTATAAGATCTTATAATTTTATGATTTTGATTATTTTGTTTAAAGGTAGACTGATAATTATGATAAAATTATAATCTTATTAATTAAATTTAACATAAGTATATTAATAATCATTCTCAAGCAAAAATTTACAATTTTGTCATTTTGATTGAAAATTAGAACTTAATTCATCATATGGAGTGTTGAGAAGAGAGGAGGTAAGACTCAAATCTCTGTTTTATAAGAGGATAGGGGCTTGCATCATTTTATTATGGTAAGGTGTGCAATAACACGAGGATAGAGGAAGATCATAACCATAATTGCTAGACTCCTTCATGAACATATATCTTCACCTCACATTTACACTAATTTACATATGTGGACGACTATGAAACTTAGTGACATTTCATTTTCTTATCCCCTCATTTGATATGCTACTTATGGAATTTTTTATGGAATGGGGGTGTACACCTTCAAATTTTCCTTGGAAATGATGCACATTTGCTTGCTTGAGTTGGTAAACCTCGATGGAGGAAATTTATTTTCTTCTTGATTCATTGTCACAACTCATTCTCTCTTCAAAACTTGGAAACATTGGTGGACACTTATGGCATGATTTTTTATGATATGTTTTTGATACATGATGGCTATGCCTTAGTTGTGATTTGTGTGCTCACATATTTGAAGCATTTATCAATGGTTTTGGCTCTTGGAAGTCATATATTTTGATTGTCCTTGTTTCTTAGGAGAATTGTGTCACCTAAAGCACTTTTTAATGACATGGACTGTCACTCCTAGTGGAGTGTTTGTTTTTTTCACACATCTTGCTATAATCCTAGCCATCACAACAATTAGCTAGCTTGTTTTAATTTAGTTGGAGGTTTATGTTGTGATCACTTGTGCTTATGTGGCCTGGTTTGTCACTTGGAGTAGTTTATGATGAGGTAAGATGCTCACCTTGCTACAGGGTTTCATGGATACTATTTGAGCTTATGATGGGAAATCTCAGTGTTACTATTTGGGTTCCCATGCTCATTTCATGATTTTGACACTTTAATTGTTAGGTCCCTATACTACTAGTGTAACCCCTTATTGTTATTAGTACAACCCCCTTATTATATTGTTGTGCCCATGTAGTCCCCACATTGTTATTATTGTGCCCCATAGAAGCCCACTAATGTTATTATTATACCCTTATATTATTATTGTTATGTCGGCTCTGATTATATTATGACCCCTTAGACTCCTATATATAGAAAGGAGGTCTTGTCATTTGTATCATCCAAGAATTGTTCATCTGTGTAATGTAAAGAAGGTTGCCCCTTCGAAGAGGCTTATTTCTAAGGCATTGATCTATCTTTTCTATCTTTTTGTGAGCTGGTTTCATAACATTTGGTATCAAAGCTTTGGATTTTAGGATTTCGCTGCTCCAAACAGGCCACCGTGGCATTTTCGCTATAACTTTTTTTATGCGATGTTTCAAAAGCTAAAACAAAAATCCATTTGAGACAAAATATCATTGAACCTCGGGTCCGAATTTCAGATCATGTCTCGCTATATTTTAGGATATATGATCTGAGGAAGTTAGGGTTTATGCAAGCTCCAGAATTTCATCTAAAGCAGGTCATCGTGGAATTTTCATTATAGCTTTTTCGTTATGAAGTTTCAAAACTTAAAAAGAAAAACCCTTTTGAGAAGAAATCAATCTAAACCTCAGGTCTAAATTTCAGATCTTGTCTCGCTATATTTTCGGATATATGATCTGAGGAATTTAGGGTTTTTGCAGACTCCCGAATTACATCCTAAACAGGTGACCTTGGGAAAATCGTCATAACTTTCTCTCTGAGCATCAGATTGAAATTTCATAAGAAGTTACAGAAATAGGACAGATTGTGCTGGTACCATTTCATTGCCATCCTTTTCTTCTAGAAATCCATCATTTGTCTATCTTTTTCTCCCATAAACCCCTCATATCCATCAAAATTGATTAATCAATAGCATTATAGTTGTTAATTTACATTAAATTTAATTTGTGAATTTTTATGTTAAAAATTAGGAATTTTCAACAAAAATTACAGGATGTCATGACTTCCTGTAAATGGTTTACGATGTGACACGTGGCATGGCAGATAAGTCAAAACAGTGGATAGGAACATGATCTGGAATGTACATGCATGGTGAAAAATTGATTCAACATCAAATATAACGCTCCTGGATACATGGTCAATGCTGGTCAAACCCAACCTTTTTGGTCACTAAGGCAGCAAAAAGCCATAGTTTCCCAAACTGATTTTGTTTTGCTTTTGGAAATCGATTTAGATTAGAAAGGACAAAAATCACTCTTTTGTAAAAGCAGAAACATTTGCATAATGTATGTACATTCGATTTAGAGATAGGATAGGAGACAAGCAGATAAAGACTGCGTATTGTATTGTTTCCAGAACGATTATTATCTTTGTGTATTGTTCCAGAACACTGCTCTTGTATGTGATTTCAATCTTCAGAACTTAATTACAGTCACCGTTTTACTCCAACAGTGCTTATGCGTTAACATTCTCATCACTTGAAGTTTTTTAAGTGTGCCATTGAAGCGTGGATGGGCCCTACGTGGAGATTGGTATACTGTTAATTTCATTTCCATAGCGTTTTCGAATTTGAATAGTGTGCATAGTGTTTAATGTTATTTCCTTGTCTGTGAGTTTATCGATTTGATTAGAAACTCTTGCAAATAACATTCATGGTGATAGCTTGAGAATTTGATTGCTAGATCATTGAAAAATATATTGTAAAATATTTGATCGATCGTTAGATTTCAAAGCATCTATGTGGACTCTGTTTTCATGCATTTAAAATTTCAGTGTGCTTTTGATTTTCATGAATGCTTAGTGTGTTAGCTAGAAAGAGCTTTTGTGTATAATATCCTTGTAAGAGGGCTTAAAACACAGTCTAGCAATACGTTGTATCTTTAGGACAGTGAGATAAATTAGGTGATCTGAGTGTGAAGGTGAGAGGAAACATATTTCAACCTCCTGTAAAGGAGTGCTGTAGCCTGTCACAGTAGACACTTAGTTAGGGATCCTTTTATGTCTATAGAATTTAGACACGTGCCTCTAAGTTTACCTACCTCGGTTGATATTAAATCTAGTCTAATTTAGCACCCTAGATTGGCCACTACATTTTGGCGCCGTTGCTGGGGAGGCGCAGTTAAAGGATTTCGAAAAAAAAATAAAATTAAATTAAATAAACAAAAACACAACATAGATTTGATTTTAATCGTCATTTTAGAATTCATGTTTGCTTATGCCTATATCTAGAGATAATAAAGGTAGATTCATAAAAACCCCCCATCCAAAAACTAACCTACCACCAGGAGCAGACCCTTTGGGAAAAATTGAACACACAACACCAGCTGAGGACATCACCATACAAAAATTAGAGGATAAACACAAATCAGGCCAAAGACTTACACTTATTGAGAGACAAATCCTATTGGCACACGAATCATAGAAGAAACATCTCCCTGAATCTTCTACAAAAAGATAAAGTATAAAAATAACTCAACAATCTCTAGAACAACTCTTTGGAACGAGTGACACTAAACAAGCAATTAAATCACCAGAGGAATCTATAAAAATGGCTGAGGAAGGAGGAGGATCAGCAAGAAGACCCACTCCTGAACAAAAACAAGATCAAAGAGAGGAGGAAGAGTCAACCTTTAAATTTCATATTCACGAACCAGAAGACAATCATGATGAGGAAATAAAAATGAAAAACATACCTCCTTCTGTGTTACCAAACTTGTATGGCATGGCTTCAGAAGAACCAGATTCATTCTTGTTTGAGTTTGACATTGTATGTCGAACATATGGTTACACAGATGATGCCCATAGGCTTAGACTCTTCCCAGCAACATTAAAGGCATCAACACTAAGATGGTTCATGGGACTTGGTGAGCATGAAATAACTGATTGGGATGGCATGAGAAGAATATTCCTAAAGAAATACCAACCTTATTGTAGATCGAAAGATTCTAAAGATGATATATTTAGGATGAATCAACAAGAGGATGAAAATCTAGAGGAGTACTTGGAACAATTTGCTTACAATTTACAAAAATCAAAACATTCATCCATGACTCTTGATCTCATTCGAACAATATTTTGAAGGGAATTCGAGAGGAATACTTAGATGATCTTAATTTGATGGGCAAAGGTGATATTTCCACCTTACCTTTCGAAGAAATTGCTGATTTATGTGAAAAGTATTCTAGGAGCAAAGCCGAAATTGGAAAGAGAACCATATCATCCAAAGCCACAAAATATGCTTCAGCAAGTGTCACACGAGTTGTAATAGGAAATTTGTTAGAGGAATTCAAAACAAATCTATTGAGTACCTTAGGAACTCAAATTGACACTCTTAAAGCTAAGAAAAGACAAGAAGAGGAAGATCAAATGATGGCTATCTTTTGTCCAAGATGCCAGAAGAAACATGCCTTAAAATATTGCCCATTAGAAAACATTCAAGTTTGTGCCTTTTGTACTGAAAATCATGATATATTTCATTGCTCTAAAGTCAAGATTTTGCGGAATTGTAATGTGGCAGCTAACACAGATATGGAGAATGTGTATTTCATGGGTGCAAAGAGACCATGGCAGCCAAGACCTCCAGCTCAAGGTATGTTCCCGAACCAGAATTTGCAATTTCCTGCACATGATCAGATGTATGCTCAAAATTCGTGGAATGTACCCATGCCATGGCAGCACCAAAATTACCCACAACAACAATGGAGACCATCTCAGCAATACTCTCAACAATATCAACCATATCCTCAACCATACCAACCATATTCGCAGCCATATCAACAATATCATCAACCATATTTGCCATATCCTCAACCATATCAGCAATATCCTCAGCAGCAAGTTGTTTACCCACATCAACCCCAACCCACTCAACAAGCATTGCCTGCTCCTCCACCAATAAATCCACCACAATTACAACTTCCATCTAACCCACAACCTCCTAGACCTACTCAAATCCCTGCTCAACCTATACCAAATCCAAATAACAAAGCAGAGAGACCAGCTTACAATGTAGATGAGGGACCCTCATATCCCACATTACTCTTGCAAAATATCAATTTGAGGTCTGGTAGGGTACTTCACAAAGAATCTCCAACAGCTGATAAACAAGAAGAAAATGAAGAAAATGAAAATGAAACTCCAGTTCAAAGGAAACCAAATGATGACATCAAAAATAAACAAATGCAACCGTTGCATCCACCACCTTTTCCATACAGATTGGTCCAAACAAAACTTCGCATGTCTATACCACAGTTTGATGTTTTAGATGAGCTAAGGAATGTCTATATAAAAATTCTGCTACTACAAGCCATAAAAGACATTCCCATATATACTAAAGCCATCAAAGAACTGTGCATCAAAAAGCCTACTAGGAAAAGAGTTGATCCACAAACCATTCATGTTATTGGACATTTAGCTGGCCTTATGACAAACAACATTTCAATGGAAAAGTATGTTGATCCTGGTATTCCTAGAGTCACTACAATCATTAACAACATACATATTCCAAACACCTTAATTGACCTTGGGGCCGCAATAAATGTGATGACTCTTGAAACGATGAAAACGCTCTAGCTCACAAACTTGCAGCACACAACAATTGTTCTAGAACTCGCTGATAGGTCTAAAGTGATTCCTGAAGGGATTTTGGAGGACATAATTGTTTCACTGGACTCTTGGGAGTATCCAGTGGACGTTTTAGTTCTTTAGCCAAAATCCAATTTAGAAGGACACCCTATCATTCTTGGTAGACCATGGTTAGCAACTGCTGATGCATTCATAGGATGTAGATCGGGTAATATGATCATTTCACGAGGAACTAAAAAAAAAAAAAAAAAAACTCACTCTTTACCCATCAGCATAATCACCGGCAGTAGCACACAATTTATGGCTTGATGATAAATACAATGATAAGGTAGAAGTTCAATCTGTTTTCAGCATCAACCAAATCTATGATTTTCAAGTACATAATAATGATGATTTGGTAGAGTTTTTCCTTTCTCAACCTGATGTTTCCAAAGAATTGAGAAATGACCAATACCATGCTGCAGATGAACTTTTGGCACAAAATTTTCAGGAAACATGCACCATTCATTCTTTGCAAACAACATTTCACAACATTTTTCCTATCCAATCTATCAAAAACACACAGAGCAAGACCATAGAGATTAGTCCAGGAAAAAATTTGAATATTGGCACTCACCTAGACTCATCTCAGGAGGAGAAATTGATTCAATTATTGAGAAAATCCCAGAAAGCATTTGCTTGGGACTACACTGATATGCACGGAATTCAACCTGAAACATGCACTCACCACATTTAAACGGATAGTAATATCAAACCAGTGAGGCAACCGCAGAGACGAACGAATCCCATGCTTAAGGATATTGTTAGAGAGGAATTACAAAAACTTTTGAAAGTCAATTTATCTATCCTATCTCTAACCGTTAGTGGGTATCCCCATTGGTAGTAGTACCCAAGAAAAATGGTAAGTGGAGGATTTGTGTTGATTACAGACAATTGAACAAAGCAACCCTCAAAGATTATTTCCCACTACCATTTATTGACCAAGTGCTAGACACATTAGCTGGGACATCATCATTCTCTTTTCTTGATGGTTTCAGTGGCTACAACCAGATTAGGATAGCCTTAGAGGACCAGGAAAAAACCACTTTTACTTGTCCTTGGGGCACTTATGCTTATAATGTTTTTCCATTTGGACTTTGCAATGCTCCAACTACATTTTAGAGAGCTGTATTAGCTATTTTTGATGATTTAGTTCATGATTGTGTTGAAGTTTACATGGATGATTTTTCAGTGTATGGTAATTCATTTGAGCATGCATTAGAGAATCTTGAAAAAGTTTTGAAGAGATGTATTGAAGCTAATCATCTGTCCCTGAGCAATGAAAAGTGTTTTATGATGTTAAATGAAGGGATAGTATTAGGACACTATATTTCTTCTCAAGGCATTCAAGTTGATCCATCAAAAATCCAGATCATTGTCAATTTGCCAATTCCGAAGACTCAAAAAGAAGTAAGAAGTTTTCTTGGGTATGCAAGCTATTACAGAAGGTTTATTGAACATTTTAGTAAAATAGCTTTGCCTTTGTTTAAGCTTCTAGCCAGAGATGCACCTTTCGACTGGAATGATAATTGTCAGCAAGCATTTGAAACACTCAAAGAAAAGTTATCAACCACACCAGTCTTAAAAGGACCTAACTGGAACCTACCATTTCACATCTTTACAGATGCATCTGATACTGGCAGTAGGTGCCCCATTAGGCAAGAAAGAGGAGTCTTGTCATTATGCCATCTATTCATTAGTAAAAAATCAACACCTGCAGAATTAACTACACAGTCACTGAAAAAGAAATGCTTCAATACATACATGCTGTGAATAAATTCCGACAATTATATATAGTTATGAGGTTTTTGTACATACTGACCATTCTGCCATTAAGTATTTAATGAATAAACCAGTAACTAATGGCAGAGTTACCAGATGGCTGTTATTATTACAGGAATTTAACATCATAGTGTTAGATAGACCAGGTAAGGAGAATTAGGTGGTAGATTTTCTTTCTAGATTGCAAAATCCAAGTGAGGTTGTTCCGGTTGAAGATTCTTTTCCAGATGATAATTTATTTGCAATTTCAATAGTGAATCCTTGGTATGCTGACTTGGCCAATTATTTGTCCACAGGAAGAACACCTCCATATTTTACTCCAAAGGAAAAGAAGAGGCTAATCAAACAATGTGCTCGATACTCATGGGTTAATGGAGATTTATTTTACACTGGTTATGATATGATTATTAGACGATGTGTGAGAAATGATGAAATAATTGATATTTTAAAATCTTGCCATGATGAACCGTGTGGTGGGCATTTTGCAGATAAAAGAACAACATTCAAGATTCTTAGTCTTGGATACTACTAGCCATCTATTTTTAAGGATTCCAAGAAGTACGTGAAGAGTTGTGATAACTATCAAAGAATGGGTAGGCTAATAGCTACAGATGAAATGCCACTTCAGCCTCAAGTACACTTAGAGCCATTTGAAAAATGGGCTATAGATTTCATAAGACCCATCAATCCAACTTCCAAAGGTAACAAGTACATCCTAGTATGTACTGATTATGTGACAAAATGGGCTGAAGCCAAAGCACTAGTCCGGGCAACTGAACAAACAGTGGTAAACTTCATTTTTGAAGAAATGTTTGTAAGGTATGGAGTACCAAGGGAGATAGTGATAGATCAAGGTACTCAGTTTACTTCAAAGCTAGTTAAAGACATCACAAAAAAATATCAAATCAAGCACAGAAAAAGTACACCTTACCATCCACAGGCCAATGGCCAGGTGGAATCCACAAATAAAACATTTGAAGGAATTATCACTAAGACCGTAGCAATGAATAGAAAGAATTGGGAAGAGAAGCTCAAAGATGCACTCTAGGCTTATATAATCACGTGGAAGAATACTACAATATTTACACCATATCAGTTGGTGTATGGCAAAGAGGTAATGCTTCCTATTGAATTTCATACTTATAAGATGGCTGCAGATTTAGGAATCGATCTTAATGAAGCCCAACAAGAAAGAATTCAACAATTGAACCAGCTGGATGAAATGAGGCAGCAAGCAGAGGAGACAACACTCCTAATGCAAAAACAAAGGAAGCAGTGGCATGATGCACACATCAAAAATAAACAGTTCAAAGAAGGAGACTGGGCTTTACTCTTTGACTCTAAATTCAGAGATCATAAAGCCAAATTTACCACACATTGGATGGGCCCATATGAAACAGTTCAAGTTTATGAAAATGGGTCAGTCAAGCTTATTACCATTGATGGAGAAGGTCACCCCTTTCTTGTCAATGGCCATAGGTTGAAACTCTATCATAGGCCCATCACCAAGGAGGATTTTCTTCAAACTGTATCTCAACAAAGGGAGGTTGAGATATTGCAGCCTTCAACTGTAGTATCTCTACCTTAGTTCATTTCATTGCAATTTAAAATATATTATAATAATATAATATATTATATTATTATATTATATATATAATAATATATATATATATATTAATATATATATATATTTAAAATAAAATAAAAAAAAACAATATAATAATGGTTTAGATGTGAAAACCAGACTCTGGCACACTCTAACCCAGAATTCTTACTTGAAAACCAATTCTTTGACTGGTAAGAATTCCTTGTTCTATTTGTTTACTATTTGATTCATCGATTCAATAATAACTTGAGGACAAGTCAAAGCTTTAGTGGAGGAGAAGCATCATCATTTTTGTTTTCCTCATCTCATCTCCTCATTGTAAATTCTCAAAGAGTTTGTTTCAACACTTCAGTATTTCAATAAAGAAGTTGTTTTTGTCTTTGTTCTAATCAGAGGGACCTGTTCAAGCAATATGCAGTGGGACCTGTTCAGAAGACTATGTTACCAGCACCAATATTAGAGGGACCTGTTCAAAAAACATCAAAGGGACCTGTTAAAGACTGTTATCTCAGGCTACTTCAGCAAAGCTTCAACAAATTTTCAATAGAGTTTCAAAGGTTGCTTATCATCAAGGCTCCACCAACACCAAAGATCAAGGAAGCGGCACACACATAGTTCTTTTTTAGATTTCAAAGAAGTTGCACAAACATTCTCCAGATCTCAGAGGGACCTGTTATATCCAAATTCATCTCAGAAGGGACCTGTTATGGACAGTGAAGATTAGTCATATTTGGACAATAAAGATCAGTCCTACCTATGCATGCCAACTCAACTCTTGATCAACCAACACAATGCAATGTATTGTTGTAAATTTTATTTTTAACATTTAAAATTCTTGGATTATTTTAGTGTTAAATATGATGACTATGATTGCTTATGATCAATTTCAAAACACCCCTATACCCATCACCCTTGTCACATTCCTAACTACTATCATTTCCCAACACACTCTAGCCTATCACCATACTCCTCCTACGATTTTTAAATCTTCTCCTACACCACCCTTCAAACCTTGTTATTAACTCCTCATTCTTGAATCGTCCAAATACCAATGAGTGAGGGACAGGTGGTGAATCATTGGAGAGCCAAGTGTTAAATGATTTCATTCATTGTTTTTGAATCGGACAAGTTATAACACAATCGTTTGACCCAAGTCGACTCATGCAAACAACTATCAGTTATCATCACTCCAGCACTCCATATATGCTTACGACGTTCTCATGATTGTACCTATACAACCCAGTACAACTCCTTTGTCTTTGTAATATGAATGCGCTCTGCATTATTGATGAGCCCCAAATTTGGTAACTTGTTGGGCTCATTTGGCCTAATTATCATTTTTCAGTCCTTGTTCAATCCTTCATTTTCATAGCTTATGCATTATTTTTCAGTATGTTTATGTCATTTGTACGAATAAGGGTAGTCACTCTTCCTAGGTGGCTAACACGTGCTCATTTCAGGTTTTTTGACACATGTTGGAGCAAAACCAAGCAATCATGGGCTAGAAGAGAACCAAGCTTGAGGTGAGGATTCGTAGGGGGGTTGTCTATGGCATTAAATAACCCTTCCTAGGGATCTTCACCCCCAACTCCGAGCTCTAAAGGCCACCAAAGCCAGATCTAGAAGGCAGCCAAGCAAATTTTGGAAGGGACTGTCTACTCACAGTTTGGACAGCCAAGTCCCATAGATTTAGGAGGCCAGCTAGGGCCCTCGTGGTGTATAAATGTTAAGGGCTCAGCCTTCATAAGGGACTTTTGAAATCATTGCATATTTTGCACTACAGTGTTGTTAGCTTTAGCTTTTTATCTTGTAGCCACTTTGGCATAACTCTTATGACTATTTTTTGATGATGAGAAATAGTCCGATTATATATCAACTCTGAGTTTTCTATAGGAGCCATAACTCTCAAGGTTGGGCCCAACCTGAGAGCCTAGGGCTTCCTTTTTATACTGTTATTTTTCCTTTATGCATCGTTGTTTTCCTTTTATGCATTTGAAACGTATTTCTGTTAGGCAGATTTAGTTGTGTTGATTAGATAGATCATTGTTTATGAATAGAATTGCTTCAGGTGTTTAAAATAGATTGGTAGGATAGTAACAGAAAAAAGCTCCAAGAAAAGGGTCAACAACACTCTCGGTTTCACCTCATCCTTATTGGATCAGGGGCTGGAATTGAAGAAACAGTGTTGTCCCAACAAAAACACTAGTTTGCTTGACCATGCAATCCTTAGTGTACTATTTTCATTTGCAGAAATTAGTTATGGATTTAGATCTCTGAAATGTTTCATTGCATAGTTGATGTACATGGTTTTCTTTCCAAATAAAGCTGTTGTTCATTCGTGTTATTGATAGTTAGACTAGATTAGCTAGGACTTTGATTATGTGCAAGACTCTATTGATTCAGTTGAATGTACACCGTGCAGGGCATATCTACCACTCTTTCATCCACCTAAGCTTCATCAGAGCCACCTAATCCATCTCTTAGCTAGGTTCCTCGTCTCTCATCTATCCTTTTGCCCATGTAACCCTACCTTCTTGCTCAATCATTGGCTTAGCCTTCTTTAAGCCAAGTCAACCTTCTACACCCTCTCACCACTCCATCCACCAGTCCCTGGGTCACTCCATGCCCCTATCCTACCTCCATATCCATTCATGCATCTTCCCTCACTCACCCATCCTCTAAAATTCACTTTTTAAACATCTTGTAGAAATTTCTGAACATCTTGTAGAAATCTTTGAACATCCTATAGAACCCCTGCAGACTTCCTGTAGAAGCTCACAAATGAGGTTTCTTGATAACCAAACTTTGTGAAACTCTCTGGAAGGGTGTTAGGGACTCCTTAGATCCTCTCTGAACCTTCCCAACCTTTTCCAAGCATTCCTCCTCCTTGATCCACCCCTGCACAGTAAAGAACAGTGAAAGCATATGCATGATGAAACTGACAACTTAATCAAAAATACAAAAAGATGTTTTCTTAGGACAGGGGTAGTCTAGACACATGTATTTTACCTTCATACAAGTAATGGCATCTCTTTCATTAGTTTTCATTCTCATCTTTGCATCAGTAGGACAGTAGAATTAGGGTTTGCTAGGGTTTGTGCTTTCCTTCAGTTTTTTTCAATCTCTTTTCGCAAATAGATTAGCTTTCTTCGATATAGCTTTCATCCATCAATTAAAAAGCTTCTTCTAAGAGCTCATAGAAGTTGGCTTAAGCTCCTAGCGGACTTGTGCCAGCTGACCAAGTGACAACTGCGACAAGAGCTAGTACTTGTGCATACAACACCGTCGCTTCCAAGTTTGTTACGAACTACCGGGTTGATAAAAGTAAAGAAGGGAGTCCTAGGAGTTGTAGCATTATTGTTGCAATACTAGAGCCCACCAATTATCATTATAGTAAATTGGGTAAGGTCGATTGTTAAAGTTTCATTTCATTCTCAGTTTGTAAAAAGGGCGTTACCATACTAGTAATTCAAACGCTGTGATTTTAAAGAAGGCCGAGAACAACAGGTGCTACAAAGGGAGAGCATAGTAATTGGGCTCACGAGTTTCCACCTCCGCCATAATCTGAGGACATTCATTTGGTCGCTACCTAAGCCATTGAAGAAGGAGACCCCGAGAACAGAGGGCGCTACCAGGTCGGTTGAGTGGAGCGCAAAACAGAGGTAACAAATCAAGAGACCCTTGTTGAATTATAAAGCATAAACAAAGAAAGTTAGAACAGGATTTTCTTTGTCAAAATGACCAATAGAGCGGAGCCCAATACATTTGATAGTTCCCAGTATCATGATGACTGTATTACAATTTTAGGGGAAAAGCAATGGTTACCCTTCCTGGAGAAGTTTAATGGGAACAATGAAGAAGTAACTAAGTAGTTTGCATTTACATTTAATGGAGAGAAAGCATTGATAGGCAACTTCTCTTTTAGGATTTCAGAGGACACCATAGCACAAACCTTGGGAATCAACCCAGAAGGAGAAAAATATTTCAAAACAAAACAATTCAAGGAAAAATCATGGACCCAATTCATGTCTAGGTCGAGGGTTTCCTTTGTTAACTGGAAAAAGGGTGTCCCTAGAAGCTAGCAGATGCACCCATGGGATGAAATGGTGTATATTATTCAAAAATTTGTTACGTGTGAGGATCGTTACAACATAGCCTATTTATATCACATCAAACTCCTGTTGCACTTAAAAGGGCAATGCACCATTAGTCTACCCTATTTCCTCTTACAGAGTTTGACTAAGATGCCAAAAAATATTCAAAAACAAAAGGGTAATGAGGATAAAAGCTTGTATCATTTTGGGTTAATTAAAATTCTAATTGAATTTGAAGTGCAGAGGAGGGGAAAAACATGGAAGGAATTTCTGGTTTCTAATCAAATCAAAGATGGAGAAGATGAACAGGAACAACAAGAGCACTCAGGATTTATGCTTGACATTGATGAGGAAATCCTTGTGTGCAAGTCAAGCAATGTCCCTCCATACAGCAGTAGTGTAAGGACGAGAAAGATGAGGCAAGAAGCTATCCATAAAATTGAGCAAGACAAAATTTTCACTACATGTACAAGAAGATCAAAGAGAATACAAAAGACCCAAACACAAGAAGATCAACCAGAGTCAAATGCACATGCACCGATGGACATTGAGAGAAGTGCTCATTCACAGCGTGGACTGGAAGCCGAAATGGAAGTTGAGAGTAACAACAGACAAGGGAAAGAGTCACCACCTGCAAACAAGAAACAAAGGAGGTTAGAAAAACAAATTGAAAAGCTAAAAGAAGAATTGATGGAGGCCAACATGCTAGAGAAGGTCATCAAGAGGGAGAATTAAATTTTGAGAGCTCAGAGCAAGAAGACTCAGCAGAAAAATGAGAAGCTGAAGGAGAAAATAAAAGAACTCAAGGCTGAACAAACCGACATTTGCAAGTGGGCAACCAAATGGTATACTCAAAAGAAAGCTCTCAAAGAGAAATACAAGAATTTGAAACATGAGATCCACATTCAGAAGGATGCCCAAGCTCAGAAGAATATAGATGCATTGCTACAAGCAGTAGAGGCACAGGCAGGAACAGAGTATAAAGGAAGCACATCAAGATTAGGATGAGGACATGCTAAATCATTGAGCTTGGGGGAGATGTTGGTACCATTTCATTGCCATCCTTTTCTTCTAAAAATCCATCATTTGTCTATCTTTTTCTCCCATAAACCCCTCATATCCATCGAAATTGATTAATCAATAGAATTATAGTTGTTAATTTACATTAAATTTAATTTGTGATTTTTTATGTTAAAAATTAGGAATTTTCAACAAAAATTAGAGGATGTCATGACTTCCTGTAAATGGTTTATGATGTGACACGTGGCATGGCAGGCAAGTCAAAACAATGGATAAGAACGTGATCTGGAATGTACATGCATGGTGAAAAATCGATTCAACAGCAAATCTAACGCTCTTGGATACATGGTCAATGCTGGTCAAACCCAGCCTTTTTGGTCACAAAGGTAGCAAAAAGCCATAGTTTCCCAAACTGATTTCGTTTTGCTTTTGGAAATCGGTTTAGATTATAAAGGAAAAAAAATCACTCTTTTGTAAAAGCAGAAACATCTGCATAATGTATGTACATTCGATTCAGAGATAGGATAGGAGACAAGCAGATAAAGACTGCGTATTACATTGTTTCCAGAACGATTATTATCTTTGTGTATTGTTCCAGAACACTGCTCTTGTATGTGATTTAAATCTTTAGAACTTAATTACAGTCACCGTTTTACTCCAACAGTGCTTATGTGTTAACATTCTCATCGCTTGAAGTTTCTTAAGTGTGTCATTGAAGCGTGGATGGGCCCTACGTGGAGATTGGTATACTGTTAATTTCATTTCCATAGCGTTTTCGAATTTGAATAGTGTGCATAGTGTTTAATGTTATTTCCTTGTCTGTGAGTTTATCGATTTGATTAGAAACTCTTGCAAATAACATTCATGGTGATAGCTTGAGAATTTGATTGCTAGATCATTGAACAATATCTTGTAAAAGATTTGATCGTTCGTTAGATTTCAAAGCATCTCTGTGGACTTTGTTTTCATGCATTTAAAATTTCAGTGTGATTTTGATTTTCATGAATGCTTAGTGTGTTAGCTAGAAAGAGCTTTTGCATATAATATCCTTGTAAGAGGGTTGAAAACTTAGTCTAGCAATATGTTGTATCTTTAGGACAGTTAGATAAATTAGGTGATCTGAGTGTGAAGGTGAGAGGAAACATATTTCAACCTCCTGTAAAGGAGTGTTGTAGCCTGTCACAGTAGACACTTAGTTAGGGATCCTTTTATGTCTATAGACTTTAGACACGTGCCGTTATGTTTACCTACCTTGGTTGATATTAAATCTAGTCTAATCTAGCACCCTAGATTGTATTTTGTTTGGGTATAATTTTCAGAATGTAAGGTTGAAACAGTGACACATGGAACGTCAGACAAGTTAATTCTACTGAACTAATATATAATTAGGTCATCGCAAGAGATTGGGAATATATCTTTCTTCAGGAATCAAATTGCGATCAAACTTGTGGATTTAGAAAGAGGAATTAGAGGGCTATTACAGACCAAAATTTTAGAACTTAAAGATCCGAAAGTACAAAGTTACATTTGTTTCAAGATAAGCTCCTAAAATCAAGAAAAAATGAGATGAGGAAGTCTGATGGCAAGGATCGGGTAAATTGGATACTACAAATGGAGAAATATTTTGATCTACATGGTGTAACACTGTTACGAAAGGTACATATTGCATCCAATTATTTAGAAGCGAATCAATTTTTATGGTATAAAAGGCTTTGTTCTTGTAAACCACTTGTCATGTGGTCAATTTTCACGGAGGAAATGATAGCACATTATGAGGATACAAATAGAAACACCTTCTTTATCCAATTGATAAATCTCAAACAAAAGGCTTCAATGGCAGAGCACATTGAGGACTTCCAAAAATTGAATATAAGGGTAAATGATATTCCAGAGAAGAAAATGGTTGATGTCTTCATAGGGACTTTAAAGGATAACATTCAACATGAGGTTTGTCTTTGGGAACCTGATTCATTGGAGAAGGCATTCAGGTTGCCAAGAAAAATTGAAAGCGAAATTATGGAAACAAGGAATCCCATCACTCACGACTATAATTATGGAAGTGTTTTTTCTCCTAGCGTTCCACAACCTACAAGGTTTACACCACAACAATTGGAAGAAAAAAGATAAAAAGGGCTTGTTACAATTGTGATAGCAAATAGACTGAAGGTCATAAGTGTGCCGAGAAGAAATTATTTTACATAGATTATGGAGAGGAGGAAGAAAAGGATTAAGAAACATCAAAAGAAGAGGATATACACTAGGAATCCACCCTAGACAAAGAAGAAATGAATCCAACTATATCTTGTGAAGCATTGGAAAGAATTACCACTCCTCAAACTCTTAAGATAGAAGGACATATCAAGAAGAAAATGGTTCAAGAAGTGAAAGATCACATAGAGAAAGAAGAAATGAATCTGACCATATCTTCTAATGCATTGGATGGAATTACCACTCCTCAAACTATCAATATAGAAGGACATATCAAGAAGGAAAATGTTCAAGAAGTGAAAGATCACATCGAGCATCAACAAAAAATTCTCCAACTTTTAAAGGATAATGCCACTTTGGTGCAAAATAGAATGAAACAAGTAGATCAACATCATAGTAAAAGATATTTTGATGTAAGTGATTGGGTATTTTTACTGCTACATCTGAAGCAAGCTATTTATGAGAAGGAAATGTTGGCAATACTATATGCAATTAAGAAATGGTGACCTTACCAAATGGGAAGACACTTAAAGGTAAAAATGGATCATGATAGTCTTAAATACATTTTAGAACAATTGCTATCTTTATAAGAACAAAAAAAATGGGTCACAAATATGTTGGGTTATGACTTTGACATCATCTATAGAAAAGGGAAGCAAAATTTTATTGCAGATGCACTCTCAAGAAAGGATTAGGATGTGGAAGCATTCTTTTGTGCTATTTCTATTATCCATCCAGATTGGATAAACAAAGCAAGGGATGAATGAAAGAAGGACGAAGAAGTATTGCCACTTATTCAAAAGTTGCAGAAGATCCCTATTTAAACAATATTGCCAATACTTGAAGAGGAAGGAAAAATCATATTGGAACCTGGAGCAGTCACAGAAACAAGAACCTGACAACTACAAAATCGATCAATTTTAGAGCATCTCATCAAGTGGAAGAACTTACCCGCTGAAGATTCCACATGGGAGGACAAGAATTTTATACAGAAACATCAAGAACTACTCAAGCGTTGAGGACAATACTTTTTCAAGGAGAGGGGAATGTTAGGCCCATATACTACTAGTGTAACCCCTTATTGTTGTTAGTACAACCCCCTTATTATATTGATGTACCCATGTAGTGCCCATATTGTCACCATTGTACCCCATAGAAGCCCACTATTGTTATTATTATGCCCTTACATTATTATTTTTATGTCAGCTCTGATTAAATTATGACCCCTTAGACTCCTATATGTAGAAGGGAGGTATTTTCATTTGTATCATCAAAGAAATGTTAATTTGTGTAATGTAAAGGAGGTCGCCTCCACGAAGAGGCTGAATTCTAAGGCGTTCAACTATCTTTTCTATCTTTTTGTGAGCTAGTTTCATAACATATTCCTTGGGGGACCTTCACGTGTGCAAGAATTCCATTTGGCCTTATAAATGCAGAAGCAACTTTATAAAGGGCCATGGATATAACATTTGTGGGACAATAAGACAAATTTGTAGTGGTCTACTTGGATGATATTACAATTGTTTCTAAAAGATATGAGGAGCATATTGTGCATTTGAAACTCACTTTTGATAAATGCAAGAAATATGGGTTGTCTTTGAATCCAAAGAAATATCAATTCGCTCTGAGTGAAGGTAACCTGCTAGGGCATATAGTAGAACAGGAGGCAGTAAATATCGATCCCAAGCAAGTGGAATACATAAACCACATTTCCCTACCTAGAAATAAAAAAGAGGTACAAGTGTTCTTAGGAAGGATTAACTTAATGATAATATTTATACCCAACAATGCAAAGATAGTGAAATATATCACAAAGATGTTTAAGAAGGAGAATGAAGTGAAGTGGAACCCAGATTCCAAGGATCCTTCTCTAGATCAAGAAAGCTTTTGCAGAGGCTCTTGTCTTAGTCAAACCAGATTATTCATCACCATTTTACATCTTTTCTTTCGCCTCCCCTCATACTATACCTGTTGTGTTATTGCAGAAGAATAGTGAAGGTCATGAGTAGCCTATAGCATTTTTCAACATAGTGTTGTGGGACGATGAATTAAAATATAACATCTTTGAGAAAAAGGCTTACGCCCTGGTCAAATATTTAAAGGCCTTTAGATTTTGTGTCCTACACTCTAACATTGTAGCTTATGTCCAACAATGGTCGCTAAAGACATCCTGGTGCAAGGGGATAGTGATGGAAAACGAGGCACGTGGATTACCAAAATCCAATAGTAAGACATGGATATTAAGCCCACTAAACTCATCAAAGGAAAAGGATTGGCCAAAATCTTATCAGAGTCTAATTTCTGGGCCTTGGAGATTAACTTATTAGCAGAGGAAGATGAAAAAGGGACCCAATAGTCGATGATCAATACATATATCCAAAATATTCATATCAAATACGAACATCTGCTTGGTATAAATGTGACATTCATTATTTTCTATTCTTAAGGCATCCGATGAAGATGGAAAAATATAAGTATAGAGCATTGAGATTACAAGCCCAAAATTTTATTTTATCGAATGGTCAACTTTATTGGAAGGACCTTGTTGGGATTTTGATATTGTGTTTGATAGAAACAGAAACTCCAACGATAATTGATGATTTCTGTAGTGGCATTTGTGGGGGACACTACAACTAGAAGACCCCAACACATAAGATATTGAATACAGGTTTTTATTGGCCCAAGTTATTCAGAGAAGTTCACTCTTATGTTTGGGCTTGTCAGAAGTGTCAAATGTTCACCGAGAAGCAAAATCCAGCCCCACCCTCATTAGTCCCTATTTTTATCGAAGAGCCTTTCAGGTAATGGGGACTAGAATTTATCAGAAAGATACATCCTCCTTCTAGTAACCAACACAAGTGGATAGTCACAACCACAAACTATTTTAAAAAATGGGTGAAGCGATCACAACCCGAAATGCAACCGATTTTGTGGTCAAAAATATTTTGGAGGAAAATATCATGGTCAGGTTTGGTTTTCCTTTGAAAATTGTGACTGAAAACGATCAGATTTCTAAGTTTGCCAAATTTATTAGTTTTTGTCGAAAATTCAATATCACAGTTGGCCACTTTACTACCTAATATCCACCGGGAAATAAACTAGCTGAGTCCTCCAACAAAATGATTGTGAGGATCATGAAGAAAATAGTTGCAGAAAGTCAGAGAAATTGGGGCGCCCAACTAAACTTTTCCCTATGGGCTAACAGGGTCACTCCCAAATGATCCACTGGGAAATCTCCTTTCGAATTGGTTTATGGAAAAGAAACAATCTTTCCTCTACAACTAGCCATGTTGGTTGCCAAAATATTACAAGATGTTGAAGAAGAATCAAATTCCTTGACTCAAAGGATAAATCAACTAGTGGAGCTTCAAGAAAACAAAGAGCGGGTAAACCACATGTTAATTAACTATCAATAGAAAATGAAGTCCTTGTTTGATAAAATGGAAAAAGAAGAACCTCTATAGCCAGGAGATCTAGTTTTGAGATGGGACATTAGAAGGGAAGACAAAAGTAAACATGGAAATTTCGACCCATTATGGTTTAGCCCTTTCAAAATCGATGAAGAAAAAGGAAACAATACCTTTTTACTAGAAAAATTGGAAGGTGAAGCACTAGAACTGCCAGTAAATGGGCAGTTACTCAAACTTTACTTCCAGTATTAGAGGTATCCCCCTCATCCATTATAAATATTAGTGTGAAGCATGTAAATAATCTATGTTGTTTCAAGTTTTTTGTATTTCTTCTTGTTATAGAAAAGTTTTCAATAATAAGACTCTGTGCCCAAGGAGCAAGATGTCAAGCTATAGGTTGTCGATGCATTGCTGGTAATACCTCATCCCCAGTTGGAGCCAATGTTATCCCTAGCCTTCATATTTTTCAAAATATGGTAATAAGGCAATGCAAATCAAGTTCAAAGGAGGAACAATCGCCAAAGTAAAAGTTCCGGTCCAATGCATGATTAAAAGAATTTATAAAAAAGTAGGTTATGCTTTCAAGGGTCCATATCAAAAATTGCATCCCAAGCGACCATACAGTTAAAGACCCTACTTCTTCCGTAGTGATCGTCACTCCTTGAGGACCAACGGCACTTGGGAACTAGCTCTGTGGACACAACTTGCACAGAGGTTAATATACAGGGCTACATCGGCGTTGAAAAGTCAGCTACGCATCTAATGGCCTAGATTAATTCTGGGGTTGAGGAGAGGATTTCACCCACCTACAGGCCTAACCACCAAGGTACAATTGGACTCACCTTCCAAGTGGACTAAATTGTTATAGACATTTTTGGGCACTTCAACCCCAATCATAAATGTCCATAAACCGAGGGCTCCTAAGTCCTATTGTGCCCTACAACAACCCCCCATTTCATATCAATATTTTCCCAAAACCATAATATGAAATGGGTCCCTTTTTTAATTTTGGTTTTAATTGGTATCAACTTAGTTCTATTAAAAAATGCCCGAAGAGATAAAATAAAACATTACCCAAAAATCCTTTTCAATAAACCAATCAAAAGTCTTAGCATAAATGATTAATCTTTTGTCATTGCGATAAAGCGATCGCAAGATCGCATATCGCAATGACAAAGGGAACACAACTTGAGGACATATTGGTTTACTCCGATGTGAAATCGCTATCGGGTATCGGCAATAAATGAATTAACACAATCAAAGCCCCCTTGCTCTGATGCGATGCGATATTGCTATCGGCAATCGGCGATAATGAATTAACGCAATTAAAGCTCCCTCTTGCTCCGATGCGATGCCATATCGCTATCGGCAATCGGCAATCGACTATGCACGCCTTTTTAACTGCCCCACTCGCTACTCCCGACGCGATGCAATATCGCTATCGGCGATCGGGGATTCCAAATGGAACCAAAACAATGATTTATGATTTTCCCCCGACGCCCGATTGCGATAAAGGCAAAAGTGCAGTTTTCAAAGAAAAGCTTAAAAGTGGTTTAATACGATTTATTCGTATTTAAGGCCTTATCTTTCGAAAAGCCATTCATCCGTGCTCAACCGCCAAAACGCCCAAGGCACGCTTCAAATAAATCATTCAGCCATTAATCGAATTGACAGGCATTGATAAGATTGACAGGCCTTAACGACCATTTAATGAAACAGTAAGCCTGCGATCTGTTTACAGATTTTATTCAAGGCCACCTTAATTCGATCGTTCGCCATGAATTTATCAATATATATCTCAGTCTATTCGATTTATGCTATCATTTTCTGTATTACACCCATTATCGTCTCTGTGCAGAATTCTTCCGCAGAAACAGATTTAACCAGAATGGGGAAGAAGTCCAAGAAAACCACAATGGCTTCTGCTTCGCCGGCCACAGGGCAACCTGTTATTGATCCAAGCAATAAAAAGAAAGGGCTCATATCAGACACTACATGCCTAGGACTTACCAGAGCTACTTGGCAAGGCACATATAATCCGATCGAAGCCGAAGACCCGAGGGTGACAGCAATACAAGTTTCAGCCGACAGCACCAGCAAATCCGAGGCTAATCTAAGCGATTTAGCCAACTCTTTTCTTCATCGAATAGCGGCCCGGGAGCAAATCCTCCCATATACATATGTGGTAAGATGGGCGATTCAGGAAATCCAAATTACCGACAGAACTTTCAGCACCACAGATGGGAGAATTTTTGGTTCTTTTCGAGCCGAGGATCTAAGGCAAATGTATCATTTGCCAGAGGCAGAGAAGAAGTATAACACGGCATTCCTGGATAAATTTCGAGCTGAGAATGAGACTGAATCCGAACCCATTCGGGGTTGGAGACAAAATCCAGCAAAGCACAAGCACGAATTTTCGGGTAAGTACTCGGTTGATTCTCTATGCTCTCCTTATTGCTATGCTGGGATAATGATGTGCAGATTGTGGGGATTACATGATTCCGCCAATTTTACCATAGAAATGGTCCCCTTAATGGAGGCGGCATCTAGTGGTGAAATAATGGATTGGGCAGATATATTGTCCGATAAGTTAGCATCTGCAATTCTTGATTTCAGATTCAAGTCTCGCGTCACTGAGAGGTTCATTCCCCCATTTTACTACAGTGCCTATGTATTAGATGTTTTGTGATTTAATTCTGAATTTCCTGTGCTCGAATGGAGGTGGACGTCGCAAGACCCCGCACCCGTCCACATATACCATCAAAAGTTGTGGAAGACCAACTACAAACACCATTTGTATCAAATCTGCAACGGTTTCATGTTGCCTATTCATTATTCCATTTTCAATAAGCCTGCCCCTAAGATTTCTGACCAAGCGGGGGTAGATTTAACTGCCATAGGAAGTTGGTTTGGAGAAGAAAATTTCACCTATATCAGAGATTTTGGCAGTCAAGCCAAGCCCCATGTTCTTCCTCTATACATCCCTGATAAACTACTTGCCAGGGAAATAGCCTATCAGATCAACGCTGATGGGGTTACACAAACTCTGAAAAAAGCAAAGAAGCACGTCTGGCCCTCCTTTCCTTTGCGAATTGGTATCTACACTCTGCATGATCTCAAACATGCAGAGAAAGAAGCTGAGAAAATAAATTCGCTGACCCTGGAAACTCTACCGAGCTGGCGATTCGATCCGAAAAAAGTCGCCTACAATGCACTCGACCAGGCCAAATTGGCCAAGTTCGAGCACAAAGAAGACATATTTGAGGACTTGTTCGCATCGGCCGAGTCGCTATATCAAGTTAAATCGCTCGCCATAAATGAATACAACGATGAGGGGCTGGTCGAATTTAACAGACTTAGAGAGCAGAGGTTGCAAACTCTGCCCCTAGACCTGTTAGCGACTACTCCAACAACAAAATCAAGTGACCCTGAGCAGCGACGTGATAAAGAACCTCCCATTACATCAAAGCAGCAGGGGGAAGTGCATGACCAGAGGCAAGAAGAAACCCAGGCGAACTTGCAGAGGCAGGAAGAGACCCAAGCGAAAACGCAAGAACAGAGCGGTTCAAAAGTTAATAATGATACACAGATTGATCTGAAATTGCTCCAGGAATGGTAGCAATTCAATTCAATAATTGGAAATCTAGAATGCTCTAAAGATGATGAGGTTTCAAAAGAGGGTGACACACAGGAAGCGACTTCAAAGCAGGTTTCCGGAGAAACCAACGACCCACCCAAATTAAAGGAAGCAGAAATAATTCCAAAGGATCCATTGGGTGAGATCATTTTGCAGATAGAAGAGATTCCTCCCTTGGATGTCTTCTATAGCCCTAAGCATAAAGCTGTAGTGAAACGACAGCAGAAGAGGAGAAGGACTGATCAACCTTCTTTATTCCCTGAATTAACAGTAACGGGCAACGTGGTATGGAAAGAAGAATTTGACCCCTCCAATGACTTGACAAAGCTATCGCAATACGCTGGAGCTTATTCGGCAGTGACAATAGATAAAGCATCAGAGGTGAGCAGTCTATTAAAGGCAAAATATCAAGACATCTTTTCGCTACAGGCTCGATTATCGGAAGTGCAGCAGAAGGCAGCGTAGGCAGAACAACAATTGCTAGTACAACAGCAAAATAATAATAAGTTGACTAAGCAATTGCAGGAAGAAAAATAGAGGATTGACGAGAGCGCGATCCAAAAGCAAAAGGAGCTATCGGCAGCATTGGCACAACTAAAGACATCAACTAAGGAAATGCTAAAATCCAAAGATGAGAAAATCGCTCAATTATCAGCTCAAATTGAGCAAATGAAAAAGCTCCCTCAGGTAGATGAGTTTAAAGTAGAAGCATTTCAATTAAATAAAGCATTGATAAATCAAATGAAGCTCTTGTGTCAGCAAATCACCCAGGCAGAGCCATTGTGCGACTTAGTGACATCCATAAGCGAAAAAGTAGAAAAGACAAGAACAAATTTGGATCAGGCCGAAGAAACATTGACAAATTTTCTGGAATGGAAAGATTTCGATCAAGGACAGGCAGCTAACCTACCAAGGATTCTGGAATCACACAAGGAAATATTATTCACAGAATGGCAATCACGGTTAATGAAGGCAGAAAGAGCGATCTTAAGATGCAAGGCAACCACTAGTAATTTGGTTGAATTGGTAAATAATACTCTTTACTTGTCTAACATGATTTCTCAATGTACTCGAGGCCAATTAACAACGACAAAGATGTTGGAGCATTCATGCTACCCAGAGCTGGAGAAAAATGGAAGGTTAATTGTAGGGATCAACAGTTTGACATGGGATGTTTATTGGTTCTTTCTAGTGAAGCCGCACAGCCAGAGAGCCGCCCTAAAATGCCTCACAGATGCCATCGGGTATATCATACCCGATATTCAAGATGCCACCTTCGCTGCCCAACTCAGCTTGCGCCTCAACAGACCACCAGAAGTGGAGCCAATGCTTACAATAAGCCAGCTCAGGTTTAAAGGCAAGCAGCCTGAATCATGATTCACATCGCCGACTGCCAGATCGCCCCCAAAAAGATAGATAGTATTAATTGATGCCAATTTAGTAGGATTTTGTTTCATAGATTTTTTTAGCTTAGTTGTATTTATAGACCCTTTCATGCATTTAGAAAGGATCGTAAAGTTTTGTATATGACTTAAACCCTAAAGTTGCACTATTGTACTTCAGGGATATTCTTTTATGAAACTGGACTAATTATTCTAATTTTGATAAGGAAGGTTTTTATACAAATGTGCACTACTGTCTTTGTTTGAAAGCATTTCTGTGTTGAAGGAAGAATTTCAAATAGCGATTGATATTCGGGATTGATTAGCAGCTCATATGGTACTATTATCTGTGTCTGAACTCATTCCTGTTATGTGAATTGTCATTTGATCGCTCTCGCTATTATCGCTTATATATATGTGTTTTAACAGCATCCTTTATGCATCCCACTATTGGCTGTTTATAGCATGCTTTTCTTTCAATCGTATATGTATCGATGATATAAATGATCAATGCAGTAATTTGTGTTAATCGCTTCGTTTAACTATTTGGACGAAGTAATCTTTAAATGATTGAATATCTGTGTTTATTTGACAGAGTCATCTATATGCACGTGAATAGATAAAGATTATTAAACGCTGCATTTCAAATGAATAGTTATTCCCGGAGAGTATTAGTTTTCTTATTTTTGTTGATAGAATAAGCTATCCGCCTATCATTAGAATAGACAATTCATCACTCATCCATCCCTTTTATTCATTATCGGGAAACTGGTCCCGTTATATCCAGTCGGAGCCACCATCCCAAACGGAAAAGGAGCTGTACTAAGGTCCGAACTGGGTGGTTATCCCCCAATGTTGTTGCAGCGATTTTCGAGGCATCAACATTTTTGGCGCTAGAAGGAGGGCCACCCACTATGAATGGCAAGTAAGCCAACACCTACAAACCATTCAAAGAGTAATTCACCCTCCACCTCTCCTCGGACCTCTCGTTCGCATCCTGAATCACCTGTATCCAGACGAGACAAGGAAGAATCAACAAATACTACTCAATTACATCATACTTCAGAACACTTAAGTCCGGAGTCCCCTGAAGTTCAATCCATCATCCAGAAACTTCAAGGCTTCTCGATTTCACCTCCTAGATCTGAAGTATCACAAGGCAGTCAGACTTCGCAATTCCACTTACCCCCTCACCTTACCAGACTCCAAAGAGAAAAACTAGGTATTGAACCACCTGAGTTTCCTTTGCCCAAAAGGAAAAGGATTAGAAAGACCGCTGAAGGTTCTGGTAGTGAAACCTTTCCTCCATCATCTTCCATTTCATCATCACCTGTGCGGAGTCAAACACCCACTTCACCACTACATATTGTTGTTCACCAAGGGACTTCATCTCAAACATCAGAATCTTTTCAGTCTTCACTTCCACCTCCCCCTCAAGCACCTGGAACACCACAGGCAATCGCTGGTACTCCTAAAATGGATCAAAGACCATGGAGAAGTCCTAGTACAGTCACTATGCCTGCACCTTTACATCCGCTACCCGATTATCATGAAAAATGGCTACCAAAATTCAATCTAGATGCTGGAACGTCAACAGAAGAACACATAAATAATTTTATGTTGTCAGTCAATTTGAAGGGAGTGACTGAAGAAGATGTGGTAGCTAGATTGTTTCCCTATACACTACAAGGATCAGCAGGGTCTTGGTATTTTTCCTTGCCCTCTGGATCCATGACAAGTTGGAATATCTTCCAGGAACAGTTCCTCACCAAATACGGCGATGATATATCCTTGGCTACGCTCGTCCATGACCTTTCCAATTTAAGGATCAAGTCAAGAGAACTCATTAAGGAGTTTAACTCCCGATTTAATAAACTCTTGAACAAAATCCCCACTGATGATAAACCAAGCGAACAACTTAGAAGCGAGTGGTATATCACCACCTTACCCTCAAACATAGCCATTTTTGTGGATAGGGCTAAACAGCCTACATTGGCCGAAAACATGAAGGAAGCCCTCGCTGTTGAAAAAAGTGTAATCGCCTTGGAAAAGAAAACTTCCCTGGAAGAACGAAAATCCAAATAAGTGTCCTTTAAATATGATTCGAAGAAAAGGATCACTAAGGATCCATATGACATGGAGGGCCTTCAAAAAGTCCTTAAAACCATGTCAAACGAAATGGTTGAGATTAAGAAACAAGTATCAGAGTCCTCAACGAAGAAACCATATAGGAATTTCAAAAAACCCGAGTCTAAGCCTCCAAATGTCATATCTTATGCAAATTCGAATCCTGAGGAAGAAGAAGAAGAAGAAACAATTACACCATCTGAAGAAGAAGAAGAGGAAGTAGTTGAATGCCACAGGATGTGGGACTTTATACTCCCTAATTCCAATACTAACGCTGAGCAAGAAGCCTTTCCTGTCACTACAAGGAGTAAAGCTACTCCCGAACCTATTCAAGCCAATTCAAAGAAAAGGAGTGTTGGTACTAATACTGCAAAGGAAAAGGTACCCACAAGAAAGCCAGATGCGAGATTATCTCAGAATCAGCCGTCATCCCCCAATACAACTTCATCATCTAAGACATTGGTAGTTTCTGATTCGATGGATTATAATATTGTCGATGACATGAAGAAAACTAAGGAAAACATCACCATCTTTGAGCTTAGTAAATTAAAACATCAACAAAAATTACTTCTCAAAGAACTTAATGCAGTTCCTTCTTCACCTCTTCCCAGCACTAAAGCTACAAGTGACTCAGGAAAACCACCTTCCGATAGAGTTGAGGCAACTGATACAATTCTGATTGGAGATAGATCAAATTCCCATACCCCTCCTTTCCTCTTAACATATGAAATTTACAATCGAAATCTACATAACTGGTTAATTGATTCTGGGGCATCATCTAATATAATGCCTGCTTCAGTTTGTTCTAAACTAAATATAGAACCCCAGAAATCTTCTATTCACATTGTGCAGTTAGATAGAACTAAAGTTCAAGTTCTAGGGGAAATAAACTTTGTAACGATCAGGTTATCGGTGGATCCACGAATAGTCCAAAGGATTGATATCCTAGTCGCCGTTATACCTGAATTCTATGGGTTGATTTTAAGCAGAGATTGGTCAGAAAAGCTCCATGGGTATATCTCCACTGATTGGTCCCATATGTGGCTCCCCTATAAGGGCAAGCCCAATCAAATAAATATTGATCGGGAGAAACATATGACCCACACTATTACAAAACTTGAACAAGAAAATCAACCAATTGCGTTCAACAACAATATCTTAGGGAATTATTCTTCTCAGTCATTTTTCGGCAATTATATTGCCCAACCATCTCCTTTCTCAGTTAACAATTTCGCATCGCAAATTGAAAATTTTTCGCAGACCGATAGGTCTTAATGTGTTAATGTTAGTTAGAATTTTGTAAGTAAGATTGTAGATAATTCTTTATTTTGGTCTTTATATTTTGATGGATCAAAGTCTAGTGAAGGATCAGGAGCAGGATGTATTTTGGTTAGCTCGCAAGGAGAAAAAACAATGATGTCTTGTAGGTTAGAGTTTGAATGCACCAATAACACAGCTGAGTATGAAGCATTAGTCCAAGGACTATATAAAGTGATCGGCCTCAAAGTCCAATACTTGAAGGTCTTTGGAGATTCTGAGATTATTGTTAAACAGGTAAGAAATACAATTCATTGTCTTTCGAACCATGTCAAACATTATCAATCGTTAGTACAAGAGCTCACTTTCCACTTTTTAGCATTCAATATTTCTTCCATTCCCAGGTCTCAAAATTCGGCAGCCGACTTGCTAGCCAATGTCGCTTCCAAGCTACTCCCTGCCGAAGACTATAGCCCAGATAGATTTTCAGTAGAATTGCTTTTTAGGCCATCCATTCCTGACAATGTAACCAATTGGAGAGTATTCAACCACGATGAAGACATTTTACAGTTTTTGACCTTCGAAAAATCCTATGATAATCAAATCATTGAGGAAGACGAGCACGATATTCAAATGCGAAATAAACATGAGGAAAACTCAATCCCAAAGCACGTGGTGAAGCTTGAGGATCTTTATGATATTAAAGAAAGGTTTAAACCTGTGTCCAATACAAAGCTCCAGAGCTCTACCTTAAGGTTTGAATTAATAAACCTTGGCACTGAACAAAATCCTCAAAACATTAATTTAGGATTAGGACTTTCCATGGAGCAAAAGGAAGCATTTAATTAGACTGTTACGCAAACATAAACATGTTTTCGCTTGGAAATATGACAATCTAAAGACATATGATACATCCATTATCCAGCACACTATTCCGATACTTCCTGAACAGAAACCAGTCCGACAAAAGTTGAGAAAAATACATCCAAACTTAGAGGGTCAAACAAAATCGGAACTTAATAAACTCTTAAAATCTAAGATTATTTTTCCCATTCGGCACTCAAACTGGGTCTCCAATATGGTACCAGTCAGGAAGAAAAATGGAGACATAAGGATTTGTATTGATTTCAGAAATTTAAATAAGGCAACTTTAAAAGATAATTTCCCATTACCCACTATGGAGCAGATACTCCAATCAGTGGCAGGCTCAGACCTAATGTCCTTTTTGGACGGTTTTTCAGGATATAATCAAATTTTGGTCCATCTTGATGACCGACTCAAAACCACATTCAGAACAAAATGGGGAACGTATGCATATCAGAAAATGCCTTTCGGACTTATTAATGCAGGAGCCACTTTTCAAAGAGCAATGGGTATCTCTTTCAAAGGGTTAATTAATAGAACAGTAGTCATCTATTTAGATGATATTACTGTATTTTCTAAAGAGAGATCCAATCACTTGCATGATTTAAATCACATCTTTCAACGCTCTAAGAAATATGGTATTTCTCTTAACCCTAAGAAATCATTTTTCGCTCTTAATCAAGGCAAACTCGTAGGCTTTATTGTTTCTAAAGATGGAATTTATATCGATCTAGACAGGATCAAAAAAATCTCTAAAATCCCATTCCCTCACAATAAAAAATCCATGCAGTCATTTTTAGGCCAAATCAATTTTGTTAAGAGATTTGTTCCAGACTTTTCTCAAATCATTCTGCCACTTCAATCTATGATTAAGAAAAATTCCATCTTTAAATGGGGATCGCCAGAAAAGGAAGCATTTGAATTAATCAAAAAATCAATAATCAATGCCCCCGCTCTAAATACTCCAAATTTTTCTAATCATTTTACATTGTATACCATCGCATCCGATTTCTCTTATGCTGCAGTACTCACACAGATCAACAATCACAATTTGGAAGCACCCATTTCATTCTATAGTTCAAATATTCAGGGTGTTGAGCTGAACTACTCTTAAGTAATAAAACAAGCCTTTGCTGTATATAAAGTTGTTAAACATTACAGACCCTTCGTTTTAAAATCCCATACAAAAGTTATAGTTCCTTTCTCTTCAATAAGGCAACTATTAATCCAAAGAGAATTGGGAGAAAAAAGGGAAAACTAGGTAACAACACTTCAAGAATATGACCTAGAAATAAAGCCAGCAAAGATTGTTAGAGGCCAACGTTTTTGCAGGTTGTTGGCAGGAGCATCCAACATTCCAGAATCAAGTGATATAGATCAATTTGAAGCAATCAACCAGATAAGTATCATTGACTCTGAATCACAGTATGCTGATGTAATATTTTATTTGGAAAATGGATATGCACCTCCCGACCTGTCTTACAAAAGCAAAAGGGCCATAAGATTGAAAGAATTTTTTTTTACCATTATTGATGATGTCTTTTTTAGGCAAAATTATGATTCAGTTTTATTGAGATGCCTTGAAAAACCTGAAGCACAAAAGGTTTTGCAGGAATTACATGATGTACCAGCAGGAGGCCACTTTGGAGCTGATACAACAGCTCACAAAGTCATCCATTCTGGATATTATTGGCCCACTCTCTTTAGAGATGCTCATGAATATGTAAGGAAATGTCGAAATTGTCAAACTTCAAGTGGAAGACAAAGGAAATCAGCCTTCCCTCTGCAACCGGTCAACATTGAACAACCATTTGAGAAATGGGGATTGGACATTATTGGAGAGATTACCCCAAATTCTTCCAAACAGCATAAGTATATCCTTACCGCTACTGATTACTTTACCAAGTGGGTTGAAGTGATTCCTTTAAAGACAACAAATTCTGAAGCTATTATTGAGTTCATAGATCAACTCATTATTACCTGGTTTGGTGTCCTGAATGCTCTTGTTTTCGATAATGCATCTTATTTTTTAGGCAATTCTATGTTTGATTTCACAATTAAAAGAGGATTCAAACTCAAATACTCTGCTAACTATTCCTCAGGGCAATGGTTTGGCAGAATCTACAAACAAAAATCTTATTAAAATTATCAAGCGAACTATCGAACAGAATCATAAGAACTGGCACAAATCTTTAATATTTGCATTATGGGCTGACAGGATAATGGAAAAAGCTTCTATAGGTTCTTCTTCGTTTAGACTTGTGTATGGAAAAGAAGCAGTGCTACCAACAAATCTCATCCTTCCTTCTCTAGCCCTAGTTCAATTTATTGAAGAAAGCCCTTCTTCTTCTTTACAACTTAGACATGAACAAATTCTAAAATTGGAAGAAGAAAGAGAAAAAACCAAAATCATTCATGCGAAACATCAGTAGATCATTAAGTCATCATTTGATTCAATTTCATCTGGTTCCAAACAATTTCAAGTCTGTGATTTAGTCCTGAAATGGGACAAAGCCCATGAAGATAAGGGAAAACACACCAAGTTTCAGAAGATGTGGCTTGGACAATTTTAGATATGTGAAAAGATAGGCCATTCGACCTTCATACTACAATATTTATCAGGGCTGAGAGATTCTCTCCCTGTTAATGGTCTCATCTTAAAGAAATTCTTCAATTGAGGAGGTAACCCCTTCTCCTTTAAATAGCAATTTTTGTAGTTTGTAGGAGCATTAGAAAATAAAGCTGTAAGGTATCTTCTATTTGACCTTTGCTGTACTTAAAGAGTTTCTCAAAACAAGTAGTGTGATATTTACTTTTAAATAAATAGAAGTCTTAAACAAAAGGAATGATTTCTAGGAAATTACATATAATTGCATTCTGAAACTACACTGCAATCTTAGTGAACTCCTCTCAAAGTTTATAAATATTGTAAATCTTTTTAGATTTTTCAAATTGGTCCCGAAAAGGTTATCAATACCAAAATAGGAGCTAATCTAATTTCAACATCTCCAACTCTTACCTTGTCATCCATCTTCTCTTAAGGAGGAAATTGTCTATCCTACTTACCAAACTTTGTGATTACTCAGAATGTAATTCCAAGAATACTAAGATATAAAAGATAAGAGGTCTTATTATAAGCCTGCTTACCATGTTCATAGGGAGATAGTTTAGCCGACATTACCAATACTGCATACCAAAACAAGGTAATGGCTTCAATTGTAAGACAAGGGGTCTCATCACGAGCCAGCTTGTTCGGTTAGATTACTACCA